>JAWVWN010002154.1:0-31488 GCA_037367305.1 Phrynocephalus vlangalii
GAGGGCTGAACTTTGGGAAATGCCGTTTTAGGGGGAACCCTTTGCCTAGTTTTTAGTGTCTTTTCCAAGACTCTTGTCTTCTCATGATTTTTATAAAGGAGCCCCACCCCTGTTTCACCCTTTTCACCTCTAGAGATAGTTCAGGCTTGATTAATCTGGGGTCCACTTAAATCAGCGGGGATTTGGTGAGCGAACCCCTCCAAAAACTCATTGTTTTATATCCTGTTCTAGTGCAACTTACAAATTTAAGCAACGGGTTTTCATCCTTATTATCAGATTTTATAACAACCATTATAAAAAATATTAAATATATGGATATTAATAACCTGCCAATTTCCATGCGCTAAAAGGAGCTTTTATAATTTAATAAATAAAAAATAAATAAAAAAATAAATAAATAAATAATACATACATACATACTACAACATACAACATACAACATACATACATAAAAACATCATCATACATACATACATACTAAAATTTTTCCCAAATTTGCAATTGCAAAAATTTAAGCATACTCTCCCTGTAAAAAAACATAAAATTTACATTAAAATTATTAAAATAAATTTTCCTTAAACCTTTCAGCAAACTATTTCCTTAATTAATTCCCATTGACCCTCCTTTTTTGAAAATATATCCATCATATATTTGAAAACAAAAATATTTTGACATTTTCAAGGCTGTTTTTTTTTCGACTTTACTCTGTTAAATATTCATGATGATGTTGATATTTGCATAGCTTAAATGCCTAGCATGCAGCAAATGAAAAAAAGGGTTTCTAAAAAACACACACACACACATACACACACACAATGATATATAATTTTTTTTATATTACACTAATTGTTTGGGTTATTATCGACGTCTAACACTAAAGTTTGGACCTTCTCACGTATACAAAAGCAGAATAGGTCTGCAACAAAGATGCGTTACCAAAATGTCTGAATCATTTTAATTGTTTTCCAAGGGAAGTGGGTTTTGAAATTGGGGTTATCTGTGAAGGAAAATTTTTTTTTGAAGGTTGCAGATAACTGTCAATAATGTAGGAGCATCTGCACAATTGCTGCACTTCCTTCCCATGCCAACTGTAAAATTGTTCTCTTGGAAACATAAAACCCGCTAAAAATAAAGCATAGTTCAACTTACTGCCAAATTTCACTTTCTGTAAATAAGTCACCCCCCGCACCCCATTCCCCCCTCCCCTTTTCCAGGCTAAATCTACACATTCAACTAAAGGTTGGGGGATGGGCTAACCTATCTTTTAGGGGACAATGCACACACACAAATCCCCACTTGCAAAATACGGTTAGCACTTCTTTTGGAAAAAGATCAAGCCTAACTATTTCCATCTCTTTGCTAGCATTTCAACTCACTCTACCCCTAATTCTCACTCCCTGAAACCAAAAGTCTAGTTTAGATCTGTTCCTTGAGATTTTGTTTAGAAATCCTTTTCTTTTTCTTAATAAGCTTTCTTTTCACTGAGAGTAAGGGGGGGGGAGGGGGAAGTACTGCAAATTTGGGATACAAAAGGTGTTCGGGCTTAAATCCTTTTATATATTCTTTAAGAAAGGGGAAGGGGGAAAGAGAACCTACACCCCAGCTACCCTTATGGCTGAAGGGGGAATCCAGTTCAGCAGAGGTCTGGTGGGTGATGGTGTTGGCAGCTAGAGTCAAGGCGCGGGCAAAGGGGGGTGATAGAGGGCCGGCATGTTGGCACCCTCCATTGGCCAACTGCACATTTGAATATTGCCTAGGGGAAAAAGGGGGAGTTTTTTTCTACCCCAACAAACTACTGCTCATATAAGTGGGGGGGCCCCCGTGGCTCCCAACGGAGTGTATGGGGACCATTAGCCTTTGGGGGATAAAAAAACACTTCCCCACAACTCTTCTGACTTCGAGAAAGAACTAAAACTGTTTCAGTTTGCAAAAGGGAAGAAGTTATGGTTTGTTGTAAAAATGTTACTTATTCTTAAAAGGCAAAAAAACATCAACCCTTTTTAATTTGCTATTTAAAAGGGGCCACCCTAATATTACAACAGTATTAATTTTAAAGGGGAATTACATTCCCTTTGCTACTTCGAGACTCACTGTTGATTTTAAAGATGTATAATATAACATTTAATTTGTCTGAAATCCGTTGTTAGTTAGTAAAACATTCACCGTTTTAAACATGGACTTTTTAAGGAGTTGACCCCCTAATGCTGACTGGTTTAGTGGTCTACAATTGCAAGAAAATACGCTAAAAACAGGATTTGGGGCAGAAAAATAAATAATATTTTTGTGTCTTGGCATTTTTGCATTTCATCATCTAAAATGGAAAGGAATTGTGCCCCTATATCACTACAGTGTTTTCCACTTACCAAACACAAAATCCAAACCCCCTTCAAAGAGGTACCTCATAGCACGGCTCCAAAACAAATAAACATTCTGTCTAAGTCATATTAAAATCTGGGGGACTTGAAACACCTCAATTTGGGGGTGAATTTCAAAGGGGAAACCATTTTAAAATCCCTTGAAAACCTTCAAGGCCTCAAGAACATGGAAATGAACAATGGTCACCTTTAAAAATTTACAGATCCTTCAAACCAACTTCTGATTCAGGAAGGGGTCTGGGAAAGCATACGGATATCAAATCAAGTAAGTTTATTGTCTTGGCTACGGGCCAAACACAATAAAAGTTTACAGAGAAGGGGAAATAGAAAAAAAATCATGGCATAAATAAAATTAAGTAAAATAAGCCATATGGGGAGGGCTCCCAAATTGACCCCTCTGTATAAACGCATATGACTTTAAAACCTGCCTTCGGGGGTAAAATTTTGCAAATTTTTTTTTAAGAATATCTTGTTTTGTGGGCATCTGCCTTTCTATCAAGAATTTGGGAGGTTTATTTATTTTAAATATATTTTATATGAATTTTCCATACCCTTTCATATTTTTACACAAAGCAATAATTCCTCAGCTTAGCATGGGGGGGCCCAAAGGGATGGGAACATTTTTACAAATGTGATAACAAATGAGGCCCCCAAAATTAACTCATGGCAACTGACCTCTTTTTTTTGAAGATAGAAACGTTTCGCTGCTTACCCAAAACAGTTTCATTTTTGGGAACTGTTTGATAGCATAAACTTTTCTATCTTTTAAGAAAAAGGGTCCGTTCCCATACCAACTTCCAGATAAATGACCTGAATGATTGAAAATCCCCACAGAGACTCCCCAAAAAAGGGTATAAAAGTTTCTTCTTTATTTTGACACACAAAACTGATCTAAATGAAATATCATTAACTTGCAAGAAAAAAGATATCAGGAAAAAATAAAAAGGGGCTCGTGTTCCTTGCACAAAATCCAAAAATTGGGAGTTGATTTTATTTTATTTATCAACGAAATCTAAAAGGGCACCCCTTTTGAATCCTACAGATTCCCTTGTGTGTGCACATCGGGCTGTTCAGATAAAAAAGGGGAGCAGAAAAGCCCAAAAAAAAAAATAATTAGATGTTGAGCTCCAAAATCTACAATAAAAACCCCCAAATTTGGGAAATACTTTCTTTCGATAGGGGGTTTAAAGGGGGAAGCCTCTCCTCCATTTCTGTATACAAAGCAGTTTACTAAACCCTACAGGGGTTTTTTTTGCAAGGCATTTTTTTTGGCTGAAAAGGGAGGGGAAAAAACCCAATACATGAAATGCCCCCCCCAGAAAAACGGGGTTAAATTTAGTTTTTTAATTTTGCTTCACCCCCCCGGGAGAAACAGACAAAAAAAGCAGAAGATATTTTTGCACAATTTTAGATTGCACTAGGCTACTTTCCCCTTGTTGTAACTCAAAACCCTGCTGGGTCTTTTCTAATTTGTTTGGGTACTTTTTTTCTTCCGGGCATGCACTTAACCTCTTCTTTGCGGGATCATTTAAAACACAGAAATAATTGGCTCTTTGTTACACAATTGTTTGTCGCTGACCCCCCGAGAAAAATCTTAATCTTAAAGTCTTTGAGACAGATTTTTACATCTTTGCCGGGTTCCATTCCGCAAAGGTCACTGATCTGAAAGAATTTCTAAATTTGATGTTACGGGGCCAAAAGGAAACTCCAGGCTCCTTCCCAATGTTTTTAAAACATGCTGGGGGTGTTTATGCGGAACACTTCTCAAAAAGAAAAATGACAATGCAAATTTAAATTTCAAGTGGGTATTCATTAGGGGGCACTAATTCAATGGATGAACCCGTTTTTTTGAGGTTTGGTCAGACATGGTTGATTTAGTTTCTTTATCTTGAAAAAGAAAATGGTCATAAAAGGGAAAGGGTGTGGTGACTCATAATAAACCTGAAACTGTCAGCTAAAAATCAGCACCTGGGTTCAATTCGGGGGCCACACAGTAGGGGAAAGCTCCCACTGTTAACCCACTCCTGCCAAGCCTAGCAGTTCGAAAGCATGCAAACCCAAGTAGATAATTAAGGTACTGCCTAAAAAGTTGAAGTTAAACACCCCTTCCATGCACAAAATCTTCAGCCATGCCGCTACAGGCCACAGCTTGAAAAGCACTGTTTTTTTGTTTGAAAACAGAGATGAGCCCGCCCCTAAATTTTGGAAAACGACAAACATGCACGGGGGGGGGAACCTTAACTTATTTTTTTACAGTCTTTAAACCTCTTTCTAAATGGGCCATAAACCCCTTAGGTTTTTCCATCCCACCTAAAAGGCCCTTTTTTGCAATTTCTGCTCCTTTTTGAGCTTATTTCTTTCATTTTGTTTTTATAGCGTTTCAAAAAAAATGTTGAGGGCAAAAAAAATTGGGTAAAAATACATTATGGCCAAAGAAATAGCTAACAATATAAAATTTTAAACCAAAATGTTTTCTACTAGGTTTACCCAGAAAATTTAAATACGGGATAGATAAATTTTATACTAAATATCTACTCCACTATAATCCCTTGGGCCCAAATGTGGAAAAATGAAAACATACCAAAGAGGAAAGAATTTGTAAAAAAAAAAAAAACCTTAACTGTGCAAAAGGGGACAGAAGACTTTGAGGATTAAAGAAAAAGAACCTCATTACTCAACATAAATAATTTTAGATTTTGGTTGAAGAAAAACAATGCTTTAGGGGTCTAAAATTGAGTAATTAATAAAGTGCACACAACAATATATAAATGACAACGTAACGTTTGTAAAAATTAACTTAAAATGTGAAATTTAAATGAGGGTTTTTTAAAAAACGAATTTATAAATAGAAAAAGAAAGGTTGAAAGCTGATAAAAAAGCATGGGTTAGCAACTGATGAAAGAAGCAAAAAATTGTGTCTAAGCAGGGGCAAACTTTTGGGTCTTTGCCTAAAAACGTTTTTCCTTTTCCTGCCTCCAAACCCTTTTTGTGTTTTTTCCCAAAAGTGGATTTTTCCCTCTGGAGATAAAATATCGTACGTTTTTTACGCAAAATTATCAGATAGGCGGGTTGGTTTGCAACCCCACCCACCCCATGGCCTAAAGCATGTTCACAAACTTTTTTCATCAATCTCAATCAATAAAAACCCTTCTTTTGCTTTAAAGCTAAACTAAAAATTTCCCTGAAAAAAAAAAAAGGAAAACCAAAATACCCCCAAAGGGTTTTTCGTAAGGATCACCCTTACCATCACAAAGCTAGATATTTGCACCCCTTTGTCCCCCCTTGGGGTTTTTAACAAATCAGGTTGGGGCTCTAAAGGGCCCCGAGAAGTTAAAAATAACAAATTCAATAGTTGGTGGGACTATTTGAATTTTGGGCTGAAGAAGATGCATAAACTTTTAAAATGGCTTTTCAATTTTTGTTTTATTTTTTTTCCCAAACCCAAAAAATGTTTTTTTGCTGTGTGGCCCGAGAAAATCAACATTCAGGGGTTTTCCCCTAAATACCCCAATTTCAGGGTTTAGTATTAGTGTTAAATTTAAAACCCCATTTTAAAAATCCTCACAGAGAGAACCTTTTCCCCCATCCCTTTTTGCACCCCCCTCTTCTTTTCTATTTTTTTGGGACTTTTGCATTTCAATAATTTTTCAATCTCAATGAACAAAACGCATTTTTTAGACAACTAAACTTTGGGGGGGGAGGAGAGTTTAATGCTCCCCCTTTTTAATATGTAATGCAAACACTTCATGTAAAATCAGTCCACAACATTTTAGCCCATAATAATTTAAGGAGGGTCATTATTTTAATCTGGCCATTAAGGGTTCCCCTTTTGATGTGACAACTGAGACTTTTGTCACATGCTTTTTTAAAGGGGTTTTTGGGAATCTTTGCACATTCATCCCCTTTTTAGATTCTGAAGTAAAAGTTGAAAACGGAGTGAAAATGTGGTGTCCCCCTCCCTGCTTTAAAATATACCCAGTAAGATGGGCACACTCAAAAAAAAAAAAAGGTGTTTCGTTTGTTGTTTTGGGCGTTTAGGGGTCCATTTCAGTTCTTTTTGTTTCGTGAGGTTTTTTTTTGCAAAAAAAATTTACTTTCGTTTATTAGGTAACAAAAGAAAAAAAAAAACGAAAAAGAAAAATTGCTGTTTCGTTTGCATTTTTTTTTCAATCACTGCTGCAAAAGAAAGCGAAAAACACGGCAAATTTGGTCTTTCGTTTTCATTTTGTTTTTTTAAAAAAAATTTATTTCGTTTTTCGTTTCGTAACGAACAAAAAAAACGAAAAAGAAAACAAAAAAAACGCTCATTTGTCCCCCTCTCTAATACCAGGATACAATGAAGATGTAATTGGGTCCCTTTATATAGGGGAATTCCAAATAAAGACAACTTTCCTAGCAGATTATGCATACCTACACTATTAGTATGTCAAAAAAAATGAAAGTGATATATACTTTTTTTGAATTCACTTTTCAAAGGGAATTTAAAAGAGGGGTTTAAAATTGTATTATTTATCCCCACCTTTCCTTTCTTGAAGTACAACCTTTACCTACTTCTTTAACTATCGGAATAAGAAAAGTTTGTCGGTGAAATAAACTGTTAAAAAGTCTTTGACAACAAAAAAAGATTTTTTTGCAGCTAAAGCTTCTAGAGCTTTGGGTTCCTACATAACCCCTTTTTAAATATTCCCCAAATTTTCAATTCCGCATCAGGCAGCATTTTAAACACAACGCTGTCAAAACCACCACATGTAGACAAATTCAGGTCAAAGGCTGCTTAGAGATTAGAGGGATAGCACACGGCACAAAACCCCACATAAGGACACAAACATTCACCCTTTGTTCGTTTGTTTTGTTTTTTGTTTTTTTCGTTCATTTTGTCATACATACATAATACAAAATACATACAAAACATACATACTACAAACATAAATACATACATCATACATCATACAACATACTGTACAAGATTTTGAGGAAAACAGCATAGCAGACACATTTTTTTTATTGTATTCTGCTGGTTGAGCATTCAAAATGCTCTTCCCTGCAGAAAATAAACAGGGCTTACATCCAAAAGGCAAAATGGTTTTTTTTCCATGAAAACCAACCCAGCCATTGTGGCCTTCACTTAAAAATTTTATTTTGGATAGTTTTGGTTAAAAAAAAACCCCAAAAACATTCTGACTCCCGTGGCTAAGGTGTCCCCCCCTTGAAAACCTTGTACCATTCTCTGTTCTCCCCCTTAATGGACACAAATTTATGTTGCTCTTCCTAAAATTCTGAAACCCTACATGGGCCCCCAAATTTTGTTAGCTAAATGCCAAGCCTCAGAAACCTATCACCTTTAAACCACTGAGCCTTCCTTTTAGGCAGAGGAGACAACCAGACGTGGACATTGGAATTTAGTGTCTGCTCTAAACCCTTACCCCCTTAAACCCCCTGTGGCCATTGCCACCAATTTTTAAGAACCCCAGAGTTGGACAAGCCCAAAATTCCTTTTTTGAGGGTCTTCAGAGCAAGGGAAAAGCAGATAGACCACTCTGAAGATTTCTGTTACAAGTCCATATAGTGTTTTGTGGGGGCAATCTTGGGAACCAATGGGCGGCTCTGTTTGGTCCACTTTGTTTCCCCTAAAAGGGGACCGGGCGGGTTAGTGAGGGAGAAAGAAGGCAAGCTAGGGCAAAAAATTTACAGGGGAGGGGGGAAGTGTTGTCGGGGCTTTTTTTGCCTCAGGAGCAGAAAAGCCACCCCCCTTTGATCCACAAAAGAAAAAGTAAATACTGCAAAATTTCCCGGGTCCAATAAGTGCATACAAACATAAACCCTCCTCTCCCTCTTAGAGTTTAATAAGCTACTAAATTTACATTTCTTTGAAAAAATTTTATGACTATAAACACACTTTTGCTGAAGTAATGGCAGTAAACTATTGAATGGGTGGGGTGAGTGGGAAAAATCCCACAGGTAATTATGATAGTTTGTATTCACATTTAAAAACTGGAATGTTGATACTGAAAGGGAAATGGGCAGCCGTCCAGTTCCGCCATTTATAACAATGCAATGCAATGGTTTTTAAATTTTTATTTTACACATTTTTAAAGGGGAAATTTTTTAAGATTATTCCTCGTTTTTTTAAAAATCTCCCCATCAACCTAAATTTTTAAAATTTTGCAAGTTTTTGGGCCATTATTTTTAAAAAAAAGTGAACACATGTAAAAATAATACTAAGAAGCCATCCCACAACCCCCCCCTCCCAAAAAAAAATGGCTCATTTGACAAATTGGATGTAGCAGCAAACTGATACGACCCAAGACAAAAAAGAAGGGATTTTCCTTTAAACTTTGTAAAATGGGAAAAACAGATTATAGAAACCAAAAAATTCAAATTTAAATCAAAAGAAAACAAATCATAGAAAAAAATAAAAAAAAACCTGTTTAAAAACTTTAAAAATCTTTTTGGAGCACCTAAAAAAAATTATTAAGAGGGAAAAAAAATTGGATAAGTAACACTTTTTTCTAAAATATTGGATGAAATGATTTTTATTAAAAATCAATTGCAAAGAATAAAAAAAAGAAAAAATTTATGCATAAAATCCTGAAAATGAAAAGCAATGTAACCCGATTTTAAAAGCTGAATGATCGCAGGGAATATACTACTCTTTTAGATAAACTGAAAAGAAGGGTGCAAAAAGAAGCACCAAAAAACTTACAAAGGGGTGAAAGTAGGGAGGGGGGCCTTTAAAAGAAGCATCCTTTTATACAGAACCTGTTTTTTTTTTTTAAAAGAACAAATTTTTCCACAAGAGGAAGGGCACCAATAAAGCCACAGATTATTTCAAGTTTTAAAGGATGAACTTAAGTCCTTTAAAAATATGCCAAAAAAGGAAAACAAACATGGCCCATGGGTAAAATACTCAATAAGCATGCAGCCTTTCCCAAAAAAGAGGCAAATTCTACAGAAACAAAAGGACCATTACATCCATTTCCTTCCATAAAAATGGTCCTTTATATTTACAACAAAGTTTTTTGAAACAAAGACTTGCCATTTTAGGGACTAGAAGGGCCAGATCTAAACTTTTTTTCAGAGAAGAAAAATACTTTCAGATCACATTGCAAATATGTTTGGCAGCAAAGGGAAAACCGGAAGGATTTCAGACGAAAATCTTTTTACTTTAGGGATTACCAAAAAACCCTTTGTGGTTTATATATGAAGAGGAAATTTTATCACTGAAAAATAGTGTGTTTTAATAATTGATGTTCTGTCATAACGGAAAAGTGATTTGTGGGAAAGAAAAAATGAAAAAAAAGGAAGCTTAGGGCCTGTTTTGTGAAAAAATCTCTATTTTTAAAAGGAAAGCACCTGACAAGACACAATAAGATGAATCACCCCATTATTTAGTGTAGCAACGCACTGGGCCCATTTAAACATGGAGGAGAAAATGACATGTTCCCCGATTTTGGTGGGTTTACATTAACAACAGAATTTCAGCCAAGAATTAGCATGCTAAAAGTATGCATCTTTGTTAAAAAAAAGGCAAAATGGTTCTCGTTGATATAAGTTTTAAGAACGGGGCATTTAACACAGTATTTGCTCTTTGCTATTTCCCCTTCTCCCCTCTCCTTAATTTAAAATTGCATTATTCTAAAAAACAAAACACCTTCTTTTCTTTTCAGTCCCGAAGATTGAATTGGTGCCTTTGGGTTTTAAGAAATCTTTGCCGGGCTGTATCATTTGATTAGTATGAATACTTTTTAGAAAGAGCTTTTTGTGTCAAGCTGCAAGTTTTTGCATAAAAGGTGTGATCCGGGACCGTCCCCACTCTAAAGCAGGGGGGGGCGGGTTAGATACATTTTTGACTGCAGATGAGATGTTCCAATTGAATTCCCACGGGGAGAAGACAAAATAGAGGGCCAAACATCCACTTTTATAGTGCTTTCAGAGAAACATTGTGTTTTTCTTGAAAACATACCAAAAACAAATTTTTTGGGGTGCTTTACAGCGGGCAAAGTATGTCAGTGTGAGCTTTGCGGGGGACAACATGCAGTGGACACTGCCACTAAAAGGGGGGCACGGAAACAAACTTTTTCGTTTTTTTTAATTCGTTATTTTTTTTCAATTAGGTAATAAAGGGGCAAACCCCAAAAATTGTGATGAAAAGGGAACGAAATGAACAAACCATGAAAATTGTGTTTGTTACGTTTCGTTTTCGTTAATGCGACGCACAATGGAATGACTTTTTAAAGTTAAAAAGCCCGGAGATCCAAAAAAATGCAGCGAAATTTAATTTAACTGCCGTAAAACCTACGGGGGGTTGGGTCCTTAAAAGTGCATTTATGTCTTTTTTTAGATTGCTTTATTTTTTCCTTTAAGGGGAGTTAGGGGACATTGACCCAAAAGGGGCCCCCAAAAGCCAAAATTTTTTGATTTCTTGGTATTAAAATGCCCGGGACTCTGAAAAAACCAGAAAAAATGCATAATTTTTTGAAATTATTACCTACCGGGGGTTGGGGGGTCCTTAAAACGTTTGTCTTCTCCCATCGCAATTTATTTTTCTTTTCCCTTTAAGGAGACAAAATGGATGCGTCATCCCACCACAAAATGGAGGAAAAGCCTTTGGAGTGGGAAAAAGTTCAACCAAAGCATCCCGGGTTTCAACTGGGGGGCGGGTCTGGCAGCCACAGAGGGCATAAAAACTCGGGCACCCCCCCTCCTTCAGTCTCGGGTGGGTTTGGTATTGCTGTCCCCCCGCCTCTACTTCAACTGCGCCTCCCTGTGTGCGTTGTGCATGCGTACCTCCGGTGAGTACCCCCCCTCCCCGCAGTGCAGCCCTCGCGGCTCCCTTTTCACCCGGCAACCCTCCGCTGCCTTTGCAGCCTCCCGCGTACCTATCATACCGGTCTCACCAGCATCAATTTTTTTTTAGTGTTTTCCCCTGTGGGGGTTTTGGGGGACCCCCGCACGGAAAATTTCTTTAAAAATTGAAAAAAAAAGCAGTAAAACGAAAAAAAAATAAACGAAAAACAAAAACAATTTTTTTTTTCCCAAAATTTTTGCCAAAAAGGGAAACGAAACAAAAGGGGCCCTCAACGAAAATAAAAAACCGAAATCCCCTTTTTTTTATTCGTCCCCATCCTACTACCACAAATAAAAAATTGTTTTCGTATTGAGAAGGGGAAGACTTTGGGAAAAACCTACATAGGCTACCTACCCCAGACAGAAGAAGAATTTTTTTAGAACATTTTCCCCTCAACAGAAAACACTTGGGCTTAAAAAAGAAAAGATTTGAAACACAGTCCAATCCCGTTTTACCAACCCAAACAAAATAAAGCAAAAATTTAGCAAGGCCCCAACCCCATTCAAGTGTAAGAAAGGGATCCGTTTTTTTGGCGTGAGAAATAATGCGGGAGGCAATGAACTCGGTGAAAGGCATAAAATCTTTCTATTCCCCCCCTTTTTCCCATTTGCCCAACAAAAATGTTGAAGCCATTTATTTACCACACAAACAACTAACTTGTTTCTTAAAAACAAAGGCATTGATTTAGTCTTCAGAAACTGAAGAGAAGGTGTTCTCATTCTTAGATATGTGCCTGCCCATATTAAACTGAAAGGAGATGGGAGAGGGAAAACCAGACGATTGATTCCAAAGAGCATCACACTTTGCTTTTTCTTATAGGTTTCCCAGGAAAGTAGTGAGCATGTTAGCTTCCTTTTATAGAAGGATTAGACAACCATATTAGACTTGCCAACCAGTTTTTTGTCACATACAAGATTCAAAGTGAACTTGAATGTTCTTTCAAATTATGTCTTGAATTAGTCTTCATAGTAGAGATGGCACGACTTAGCGGTATTCCCGTTTCCGTTTCCGTTACTCGGTTCCGTTACTCAAACGGAAACGGTAACGGGAATTACTCCCCCAACTTCGAGCTCGAACCGACGAACGAACAATTTTGGTCTGATTTGTCGTGCTCGTTCCTTGCATCGCGAGATCGCGCGATGCCACAACGCGGAAACAGAAAAAAAGTTTTTAAAATTTAAAAAAAAACCCGGTTTTCCCCGCCAAAAAGCAGGCGGAAAATGCCTGCCGTGCCTCAGGGCACCTACCAGAGGGGTTGTTTCTGGAGGTCCCCGGCCTCCCCCCTCATCCCCCGTCCTGGGCTGCTCTGGTGGGACTCGCCGCGGGCTCGCAGGCAGCCAGCAAAAAGCCCAGTCTCGCCGGCCGCCGGCCGCCGCAATTAAAGCGCAAGCAAGCGGCACGGACGGCACGGGAAAAAAAACTTTTAAACTCTCCCCCCACCCATTCCCGGCCAAAAAAGCAGGCGGAAAAATGCCTGCTTGACTAAGGGCGCAGGCACCTACCGAGGGGTGGTTTCTGGAGGGGGGGGGTCCCGCCTCCCCCCCGTCCTGGGCAGCCGGACTCGCGAGTCGCTGTCGCCATGCCATGCGGTGCGGGCGGGGGGATCCAAAATGGGGCGGCGAACGCAATATTGTTTTTGAAATCGTGGTCCAAAACACACAAGCACAACAGAAACACGCGAAAATTTATAAACGCCAGATTTTTCACAGTAGCAGTGGGTTTTTTTCTTGCAACAAAATATCTCTCCTCTCCTCCTCTGTCCTCCATTGATTTTATTTTATTTTATTTTATTTACACCTGCGCAATGAGGGCTGGCCAAGTGGCCAGCCATGTGGGAGTGGACAACCATGCAAATTTTTGGAGCCATCCCACCAGTCGCATGGCCACTTGGCCATGGAGACTTCTGGGATGTGCCAAAAAGCCCCCTAAAACCTGCCCTAGCCCTAACCCTAACCCTTGACTCCGTACCCATACGTCACAGACTGTCTTCTTAGTGGGTCAGAGAGGCACCCGAGGTGCAACCCACTAGCCCACCGTAACCTTACCCTCACTAGCCTAACCCTAGCTCTTGCACTAAGCCACCTTAAAAACCAGATCTACTTGCTTGCATGCACTACACGCAGCAAGTACACTCCCTTCTGTGTGAGACATGGGGTGCAGGGGCCTTGTGCAGGGAAGGTATGACCATATGACTCTCACACTGGTCTCACGTCTGCACATTATTTTATGCAATATCCATATGGCTATTGCATAGCATTTTGCAGCAGCAGCAGGTGAGGAAGTGAGACCCCCATGTAGAGGGGTCTATTGGAGCTGCTTCCCCTTCCTAGTGGCAGGAGGCACCCACGGGTGCCTCCAGGAGCCCACTTTCCCTTTATACGGCCAGAGGAGGCACCCAACCCCCCAGAGGTGCCTCCAGGAGCCTGCTCCCCCCCAATAACTAGTACTAACGACAACGAAAAAACGAAAAAAACGAACCAACTAATTTTTGCAAATTTTTCGCGAAAACCGGAAACGACCCGAAACGGGACCGGCCCGACTAACAGACAACTCGAAAAAAATTTTTTTCAAGTCGTGCCCATCTCTACTTCATAGTAATGAATGGTTCAACCATGTGATAAATGGGTAAGGGTTTTTTTTAAAATTCCTGGGGCTGCATACTTGCATAATCATACCATCCAGAAAAACAAGTCATGCCATTTTTCTGAAACAAAGGAAGGTCGAGCCTCATTAAAAACTTGGACTGGCATCAATAGACGGCCACCAAGCAATCAAAGGGATCCTTAAGTTGGGCAAAGAAAGAGACCTCTCTGAAACCCAGGAGAGCTATTGCTTCCTATCAGAAATCCCAGCCTAGGCCTATATGGACTGACAGCTTGCCTCAGTGTTAAGGCTGCTTCCTACATTTCTGCATAAGTAGCCTTTTCTGCTTTTCAATACGTCACATCTGTGTTCTCTTCTGTGGAACTGCTGTTGTAAGCCTCAGTAAAATTCTTATCTTGATTAAGAGCAGGGTGGAGAGATGTAAGCCTACATAGAGGAACCTGCCAGATTTTGCAGCTACTTAAAATGTTCTCATTTGTATTCTGCGACAGGCTGATATATTTGTATTTTTTTTGTCTTGTGAAATGATGTCTAGCTGTATTTCTAAGACATTCTTTCATTTGCTATTTACAGCTTGCATGCTGTATCACTGTTGCATCAACTTGTTTTCCTTTAATGTGTGTTTCATATCAAAGCGGGAATGATACAAACGTGTATTATTCATAGGTTGAGTAAGGAAGATGTGCTTGCCACTTAGTCTGTGGGGTGGTTGTCACATTAGTTCTCACATGCTAAAGGTGCTGGAAAGTCTTTGTCATCAGCAAGGTGACACCCATCTGCTATGAACCTGCTGTGAGGTTTTTGAAACTGGTCTCAAGGACAAACACATCGGTTGCTCAATGTCATAATTATTCACTTATTCTTATTGCATCATCCTTGGACTGCTTGATTCTATCCTAAAAGAAAGATAAAAACCTATATAAGGATTGACCTAAAAGTAACATGGGGAATGAAATGAGTCAAAAATATGTGCTACAGTTGTATATTTTTCTTTGTTTTTTTAAGTTATGTTAGTGGCATTTTGTTTATTTGCTGTTGTTATATTATTGAAAATTAATTAGTTTAAAAAAAGGGAATGATTAATCTGCTTCACATGATATTTAATACACCATTTCCAAATCATATGATGTTTTAGGAACTTGAATGAAAAGTCTTCAGGTGGCTCCTGAAGAATTTTCTATGGTCCTTCATAATTCTGGACTGGATCTTTCTCATTTTGTTTGCTTTGTGTCTATTAGGCAATAATTAAATGGTAATGTAATGTGAGGAAAGAGAAACATTGCAGGTTGGCAACAAAGGATTGGATGTTTTGTTTTTTGCTAGCTAGAGGCAGTTTAAAAGAAGCAATATCATCATCATCTGTAGCATTATTAATTATGCATACACAGAGTTTGGGGTACAACCATCTCTGGTCCCAGGCTGTGTGTCTCTGTGAGTGAGTTTCTGTGTGAGTGTGAGTGTCTCTCTGTGTCTCTGTGTGTCTTCATGAGCTGAGTGTGTGTGTGTGTGAGAGAGAGTGTGTGTCTCTCTGTGTGTGTGTCCATGAGAGCTGCCTGGGACCCAAGCCTATATTGATAAGAGTAAGCAAGTACACACAATAGGACAAAGGAAATACGGTAACACATTCAATTGGCGGGAGGGGGGAGAAATGCACCTTATCTGGAGGAACATACTTAGCTAGTGAGGGGTTATTGATAAGGAAAGAGAGAGAAAGGAAGTGTTGAGCTCGGTCACAGGCCAGCTGTGTCCTGATATCCGGGACTGCCCTTGTTTTTGTGGCCTCCTGAGTGAGGTCAGCTCAGGGTCAGCTGCAGCACACTGGGTTCCTGTTCGGTTTCTGGAAATCTCTGGAAATCCAGGCCTTCAGATTCCTTGGCGCTTGCCAACTTATTGGGGTTCAGAGTCTGTTGGGGTATGGAATCCCCACAATCTTCTTCTTCTTCTTCTTCTTCTTCTTCTTCTTCTTCTTCTTCTTCTTCTTCTTCTTCTTCTTCTTCTTCTTCTTCTTCTTCTTCTTCTTCTTCTTCTTCTTCTCCTCCTCCTCCTCCTCCTCCTCCTCCTCCTCCTCCTCCTCCTCCACCACCACCACCACCACCACCACCACCACCATAATCTTAGAACTGCAAATGAGGAAGGGACCCTATGAATCACCAATTCCAGCCACTATCAGGGGAGGATAGTGAGGAAATTGAACTTCCAACCTCTCAGCCAGAGTCTTAAGCAACCAAGCTATCCAAAGTTTCTGTTCTTTTGCATGGGAGTGTTCCAAGAAACGGACAAAGCCTTTCTTTGCCCAGTGAATGCCGAGAGGAAATGTCATATTAGTTAAGCTCAAACACAAGCTTTCGACAGGTCAACTGCTGGTACAGCTAATATTCTGCCCATTTGCCCACTCTGTGAAATATCTTCTGCCACACTAGGCTGACAGTTTATGATTTTTCTCCTCATTCCTTTGAAATGTTCCATTTTGGCAAATCTCTAGCGGTGGGCAAATTTATTGTGTGGAACAAGGAAATGAAAGCACTGCATTATGGTTGAAGGACTACTAGGGGATTGGCCATGTGCTGCCCTTCCGTAGAGAGAGCAGTGCTCCGGAAATTACTATAATTTAACATTTCCAGGAGTAAGATCCCCCCTCCCACCGCTGTCCGTTAGTAACATGGTGCTATATCCACCAGAGAGTGGCTGTGAGATGAAATCTAATTGAGTAGAATTTTATCGTCATTGTATCGTATGTTGAGTATGCAGCAGTTTAAAAGTGCTGATTAAAAATTAGAATGCAACTTCCTGCTATTTAGCTAGGAGACGGAATTTGCAATAAATGGGTAAAAGGAAATTAGGAGCAATCTTGACTTACAGAACAGCATTGACTTAATAGAGAATGATGATCCAAGGTAGCTGTCAGTCAGGCATGTGTGACAGAGCTTTTATGCCACAAAGATTGTTTGAGAATAATAGAGAGGGCTGAAGATATAATTTCCAGGTGGCCTTTCCCATAAATTCATCCACTCCATTTACTAAAATTGACTACAGTACTTCAAATGAGATGATCGGGACAAGTGTTTTCCGAAGCACAGAAAGTTCTTTCTCAGAAGTAACTAGAATAGTTTTTGAAGGCCTGAACAAATTTACTGTTATATCCCCCCCATTTTTTTTAAAAAAAGGACTGTTTACTTTCCGGCTTCTCAAAAACAAGAATAGTTTTGTTGCTATGTTAATCTGAATGCAGCACGAAGAAGGGTTTGAAGCAGAGGATATCCTGAGTGATCCTTAAAGAGAGAAATATAGGTTTAGAGTAGAGATGGGCACGACCAGAATTTTTTTTTCGAGTTGTCGTTTTTTGGGACGGGTCCGTTTCGGGTCGTTTCCGTTTTTCGTGAAATTTTTCAAAAATTTATCATTTCGTCGTGTTGTTTGTCATTTGTCGTTACCGCTACGATTTAGCGCGACTTGACTTCCCAGAGCATGGGGTTAGGGGATAAGGGCTAGGCTTAGGGTAACGGTTAAGGTTAGGGTGGGTTAGTGGGCTGTACCTCTGGGTGCTTCTGGCCCACTAAGAACACAGTGTACTGGCGTATGTGTTAGGGTTAGGGTTAGGATTAGGATTAGGGTTGGTGGGCTTTTTATGCCCTCTCTGGCACATCCAGAAGTCTCAGCAAAACCTGGCCATGCGATTGGTGGAATGGCTCCAAAAATGTGCATGGTCCCATCCCATGGCCAGCCCATCATTGCGCGTGCACAGGTGTAAAAAAATAAAAATAAAATAAAATAAAATAAAATCAATGGAGACGTTTTGTTGCAAGAAAAACCCACTGCTGCTACTGTAAAAATTCAAGCATTTAAAATAGCTAATTTTCGCATGTTTCTGTGGTGCTTTGGTGGGTTTTTGGACCACGATTTCAAAAAAAATATTGCGGTCGCCATTTTGGATCCCCCCGCACCACATGGCAAATGGAGACGCCGAGGATGCCCCCTCCCAGCCCGGTACCAGCAGCCCAGGACAGGAGGGGGGGAAGGCTGGAGTGGGGAACCCCCCCAGAAACCACCCCTCTGGTAGGTGCCCTCAGGCAGGCATATTTTCACCTGCTTTTTTTGGCCGGGAATCGGGGTTTTTTTTAATTTCTAAAACTTTTTTTCTGTGCCGCTTGGCATTGCGCGATCGCTGCGATGCCAGGAACGACAACGACAAATCAGACCCAATTTTTCTTTTGTCAGTTTGAGTTCGAGTTCTGGGGGAGTAATTGTCGTTACCATTTCCGTTGCGTAACGGAAACGAGTAACGGAAACGGAAACGAGAATTTCGCCAAGTCGTGCCCATGTCTAGTTTAGAGGAATCCATAAGATGGAAGGCCATTATTGTGTGTGGTTTGGAGTAAATATTCCTTTTGGGGTAAACAGTTGTCTGTAAAACAGAGAGTTGCTTGATGCAGAAAGTTGCAATTTCAAATTAGTGGTTTTGTGTTCTCAGCCATCTTGTCCTCTGGCTCTTGGTCAATTTAGCCACATTTTTGCTTTACTGGTTTCCTTTTCTGTGAAAGTGGTGCATTACAATTGGCTTCCTCCATAGCAGCATTCATTTGTAAACGGTTGCCACCACCCTGAGAGTGAAAGACTCCACCATTTTCTCATTGTGCCCACAATACTTTGTTTAAAATGGTGGTCCTGTGCCCCCAAATGCTCAGAACCCTGGTAGTCCTTTAATATGAAAAGCTTTCTTCATTCCCAGTATCCTTGAGTACTTGACTATCTCCCTTCTAGAGGTGTGTACTTAATTTTGAAATCCCCAACTAAATCCTTTTCCTGGTATTTTAAGCGGCTTCCCCCTTTATTTTATAATGACATCTTCCTCAGAAGCCTTCTGCCTTTAAAAGAGAGCAGAGCTGCTTCTAAAGACATTCTTCATAACTAATCCATGATGTGCTCATTAAGGAGATAAATTCTTGTCTTGCGTCATACAGTTTCACCTGAAATATTTATTGGATTCAAAGAAACAAATGAATATTTAGATCTTTTAGGATTGACACAGGAGTTACTACAAGCAGTCAAGAGTGATCAGTTAGATCAGGCATGTCCAAACTTAGGCCCTCCAGAAGTTTTGGACCACAATTCCCACAGTCCTTTGTCATTGGCAGTCTAAGTTTGGAATTCTGGGAGATGTGGTCCAAAACATCAGGAGGGCCGAAGTTTGGACATGCCTGAGTTAGATGAATCACACAATGGATTGACTTGACACATTTAATTATGATTTTTTAATATATTTTTAATTTTTTTGCTGGTAGAATTCATGGACTGAAATCCTGTTGCTTCGTATAATAGGCCATACTAGAGTATACCCATTGAATCAGTGGATATTTGGTGAGTCAACTCCTTCATAACTTCCTTAGACTCAAATGGGCCTAACTGTACTTGTGGCTTACCTTAGTGTCGTGAGCTGCAGGTGGAGCACATGCATTAGAATCAGTGGAACTTACAGAGGAGTGGATTCACCAAATCCCCATTGATTTAGTGAGCCTAGTGCAATGTACTGCACTCAAGCAACAGGATTTCAGCTGGTAGAATGAGAGAGTTGTTATGTTCTGGAGGGCATTTTACAATAATCATTCTGAAGGAAATCCGTTTTGGAAAGCTAAACATGTTATGTTTGGCCAGATCCGCTTCTCCCCACCCCATTTTTCCTGTTCATCCAGAGTCCCCAATGCCTTGCCTCTATTTCTCAATAAAACACCATGTTCTGAATGCATCTTTTCAAAATTTAATGACACTGCAGCAAGGAAAGAATGTGGTCTTGGGAAACAAAAAAAGGAATGGCATCATGTAAAGCCCCTTTTAGCTTTAAACTGCAATGAACACAACAAAGAAGAAACTCTGGAGAAAATAATTTTTAACTTCTTTCTCACTTTGAGATGCCCAGGGCTTACCGGGTCATTGGGATGTCATCGCAGTAATCCATTCCCTCTGGCTCAAGATTTCAATTAACTTCTCCGAGATGTGGTGTGCTTTGCACAGTATTCCCCATTTGTTATGAGAAAAGGAAAGCTGGCAATGGAAATGCTCCAAGAGTGACAGTTAAAATTTCTCTCTGAGCATTGAGATACTACTTAAAAAGGTTATTACACTGTCTTGGATTACTACAAGTCTACTATGGAGCCCAGTGTATTGCTTACAGTAATTGCTGCAACCTCGGCTGCTGTCGTTGTGCAATTATCTCTGTTGCTGTCATTGAGCAAAACTCATCAATTATGGAATACAGGACACGGCCGCTTGAAGAGTATTCAAACTGTAAAGTGGATTGAAGTGAAATAAAAGTTTTAAATATAAATAATATAAATTTGAAGTTTGGAGTTAACACCAGCCAATATTTTATTCACTCAGTTGGCTAAGGAGGAAGCACAGGAAACAGCAGCCTGTTACAGAGGCTGACAGTTGGCCCATCTACCCAGAATGGCTAATCGCAACTCTCCAGGGTCTCAAGCAAGAGTCTTCCTTATAGCCTTGACTTCAGAGGCAAGGGACTGGATGTCAGGCTTTCCGTGTACAAAGCAGATACAGTGGTACCTTGTATAAAGTAATTAATTCGTTCCAAATGAAATTATGTTAAGGAAATTTTCCTTTATACAAATTCCCATAGGAATGCATTGAAAATGGAGTAATCCCATTTTTATGTTGTACAGATTTTCCCCATAGGCGATTATGTTAACCAAATTTCCCCTATCTCTGAAACTTTTATGTTGTACAAATTTTATGTTATACAAGCTGTTTGTTATACAAGGGTCCACTGTACTCTATAACTGAGCGACAATATTGTCAACCTGATCTCTCATTGAACTCCAAATATTTAAGGGCCAGATTATTTTCTGATTCTGCCTTGGAGGTCTCCAGTCATACACTGGGCCTGCTGCGTATTCCTTCTGTAGGTTATCTATCCCCTGCCTCTAATTTTCCAGGCATAGTCATCTGTGTATGGCATGAAACCAACAGTGGACATACTGCCCAGAGACAGATGTGTTTTATCCATAATTTTTTCTATTCTGACCATATTTTCTCTCTGTTATTTTCTCTCTAGATACCACAACATACTCCACTGAACAATCTGAGCACTTTAAGCCATGCAAAGATAAGGATCTTGCATACTGTCTCAATGATGGGGAATGCTTTGTCATTGAAACCCTAACAGGCTCCCACAAACACTGCCGGTAAGTATGTCTATTTTACAAAGCATTAATAACTGCATTGGCAAAACCACCCTTGTATCTGGAGGGAACTGTTGGTGGTGGGGCTGCCTACCAGGAGATGTTATGTCATATGTGAGTAGAAACTGCAGTGGATTAGACCTTTTCTTTGAAGCTTGAGGCTTTGAAGTTTGAGATAATATATCACTAAAACCCTCTAGAATAAAACAAGATTCCTCCTACACAGTTAAAAATGATCCTTCCTAGGAACATTCACCAGAATACAGAAGATATATTTATGATTGAAGGGTAAAGAGAGAACAAACCAGATTCATTTGCAAGCTGAAGCCTGTAGAGAAAGTTTGATTCCGTGGACTTTCCATTAGAGGATGAGCAGAACACTCAGTGGAAACCCAGGTTTTACTTTTTAAGGACAAATTCATTTTCTAGCAATTTATTTGTATAGGTTTCCCCCTCTGGAAAATTGAGATATGTTTCTAATGCGGTCATCAGATGCAATAGGAGCAGCATTGTGACTAATTACATATTTTTCTACGGCTCAGATAAATAGTTAATACAGCATGAGCGCAAAATAACAAGACTGCACCCCAAAAGGACTCGGAGTAATAAACCCAGTAGGAGTGTGTGTTGCACATGTATATTACAGGACAAGACCGAACTCCAGTAGCAGAAATGGGAATGACTCAAGCTGTGGACCATGCTTGCTTTTTCTTAATTGAAGCAAAAGATAAAATGTGTAGCTCCTGCTTTGAATTTGTGCCCATTCTTACTGTTTTTTAATTAAGCACAGAGCTGAAGGTAGGGAGATGGTGCTTCTGATGTCTGACACAGCAGCCTTCCATTTAGAACATTGGCCCTGGGAAAACTAGTCATGGCCACCACCGTAATCCATTACTTACCTTTGCCCTTGAACTATCAACAAGATCACTGCATTGGGTTAAAGCAGGAAATTTTTTTGTCAGACTATAGGCCAGATCCAGCCTCTGAAATACTGTTTTCATGTGCCTTTGATGGGTCCCACTTGATAATCTTTTAAAGAGCATTTGGTAGCAGTTGCTCAAAGTTTCAAATGAAAATGGATTTCTAAACGTAGCTAGATGCATGCATTCAAGTGAGTGATATTGTATTTTAATGGGATATTTCTCTGTGGGGGAATGTCACAAAGGTTGCCACATAAAATGAATTCTGGTCACTTGTACTTTTCATTAAAAAGGGGGAAATAGATTTATCATAGCATGCTTCAGGTTTGTACTTAAGCCAACACAAAACTCCCATATTTCCTGGGCAAACACAAAACACAATGGAAGAGAATGGCAAACAGTCTGGAATTGGTTCAAATTGTTGTTGTTCAGGGGTAGGCAGTTCATGGCCTTTTTGGACACTGGTAGACTCCATCTCCCATCAGTATCAGTTAGCATGGTCATTAGTCAGACAGGCTGAGATATGAGTTCCAACTATGTCTGGAATTCATAAGTTGCCCTTTGCTGTTTCAGAGGCCATACTGTATGCCCATTGCCTGCTATGAACATGATGGTTACATTGTGTAAATTAGCCCATTAGGAAGCAATTTTGTGTGCCTGCTGATGGCCCTACCAAACTGAAATGGAGTAAAATAAACATAGGGCCAGTGTGGCATGGTGTGGTCAACAGAGAGTGGAGAGGTAGAGTAGGAGGCAGGAGACTTCACTTGGAATCCCTGACAGAGAATCCCCTTCACTCGTGGGTGACACTAGTATAACTATTCCTTCAGTCTCTCATTTAACTTGAGAGACTAAAGGAATGGTCATTGTAGGTCAGACGCGGCAACAACATAAATGTGGACTCCTGGCTTCTGATATGAACATTTTATTGCATTGCTATGTCTTGTGTGTTGTGATAAAAGCAAGAGGCTGTCACCCATCAGCCTCTTTGAGGATCTTTCAGCAACCAATTTTATTTCCATACCTTCCAGGTTATTACAGTGTGTGTGTGTGTGTGTGTGTGTGTGTGTGTGTGTGTGTGTGTGTGTGTGTGTGTGCGTGCATGCGTGCGTGCGCTCTTGCTCATGCTTAATAAGCTTAAGCATTCCTGACAGAGCAGACTATGCCAAAACAGACTTCTGGCTCGCAGGCTGATGTTCAAAGAACAGATCCCTGAAGCTGAAGGACTCTGCAGCAGTACTTAAAGAAGATTATGTGTGTTTGCCAACCCAAAGAACATCAGACAAAGAAAACTCCCATCCAGCTTTTAATATTAAGTGTCTCGCTGGTGTTTTTGTTTTTCCTTGCAATCGTACATGCTTCGCTGATCATCCACTTCTTTCCTTTATTCACTTTTCTCATATCACACACTTATTAAATTAATTATTCTGGATCATGCAGCATGGAGATTTATGACTTTAACCCACCAAATCCATCATAAAACTTTATAGACGCTTTAGGAAGCTGTGAGGCCATTACCAGTTCATTCTTATTGCTAACTCTGGGAGGATGGGTAGATGGTAAATCTGCCTTTTTCTCTCTCTACCAGTTTCTAATTGACTCGTGGTGCTGTTTTCCAAGGTGGAGGGACTGCTTTTGTAGAAAAGTAAGAGTGAGGAGCGGCAATAGGATTCAACAAGGGATAGGAATTTGAGATTGAGGTGTCCCTGGGCTCCTGAAAAAGTAAGAGTGGAGATCTCAGTACAAGATTATACAAGAGCAAAATTAAATCTTATTGTGGCTCATTAAGCAAGAGGGGGACTTTGGCTAACAGGCCTTGCTTCCCCAATCCCAGAATACAACACAAGAATATATGGATTAAAGAGAGTCGCAATTTTATTTATTGAATCTGTCATTATCGAGTCATAGCCTTTTGAAGCAAGAAGGCCTGAACATAGTGCAAGTAGGTAAGGGTCTGGAATTACTTGACTTCCAGGCCGAAGCAAATTCATTAATAAATTATGATCAGTGAGTGCTGCCCACCGTTCAGCAAACCCTGAGTCCTATGTTTGTAATCAAAGGCAGCCCCTTATATGATTATATTCTTTTAAGCTGCTAACTTTCTAAACCTACCCCTCTACTTTAACTGAGGGCTGGCATTAGGCTAAGGTGTCCTGAATCACTTGACCAAGGGACTTTTTATCTGTTACCTCTTGCACTACCTGCCAATTGTGGTCAGGTAAGGACTTCTACCAACCCTCAGGCAAGAATGGGATGGGTGGAAACGCACCGCCAATCAAGGCCAATCCGATTGATAGTCCAAAATTTCCATCCAGACCAAAAATGCAACCAACAACTGTCACTCTTGCCTGGAAAAAATAGGGTGGGAAAGGGGGGGGATCAAAATTTCAAAGGAGGATGATTACTGGGAGAGGGAGGCTTAAATAGCCTCTCTTGCCTCTGCAAGGGAAACCGGGGGTCCAGGCAAAGGAGGCTCTTGTCCCAAAAGTCCAGGCTTCTAAACCCTCCCTGGGAAGGGAAAACAGTGCATCCTTTTTCACACTGAAGCCCGGGATCCCAGGGATATACAACAACACTTTTTACTTTGGCACCAAAGAAACCCGAAGGGGAAGCAAATTAGCCCCCTCCCGGAACTATGTCCCCGGGCAGGAGCAGGCATTCTGCAAACAAATGCAAAAGGTGTAGTCTAGCCACTCGTTTTTTTCCTGCTTCATTTACTGGTGGTTGCCTGCATCAAAACCAGCTCTCTTGAGAAAGCATTGTGTCTAGGAGACAAGAGGGAATTTGCTGGGGCCAGTTAAGGCAATTAACCAGGAAGCTAAAAAGGGGAGATCATAGCTGAGGAAATTACTGAACACTTATTTCCCTCATGCCCTCCAGATGTTTTGGATTACATATCTCATAAGCACCATCGAGAATGCCTAACTATCAGGGATTGGCTGTTGAGGAATATCTAGGTCTGGGGAAATTTTCTGGAACTAATTGGAAGCAGTAGAGCAACAGATTAAGTAATGTTTGGGACAGTGGACTGCTTATACCAGGGACGCTTCTGAGAGTGGGGTGTATCTAGGTGTCTTGGGGCCCATTTTATAGCCCAACAAATCAACACATCAAAATCTGCTGAAAATTGAGCTAGTGCCATGACGGGAGGCAGCAAGCTTGCTCTGCTCTGTTTGCTGCTACAACTCTATGGGTTATGGGGCACAGAAAGTGCTGTAAAAGAGGTTTTTCAGGAGAGAAAATCCTCTGAACATTGCCAGGGAGTCCAGGGCTGGAAGGAACTCAGCTATGCGAAGTGTCAGCCTGGAGTTCCTCGCCTGTCAGCAATCCCCTGGAGCCGTTTCCAATGGGGAAGGCATAATTTGCCATTAAGTCGCAGGCAGCTCCTCAAGGAAACCTGACATACATAGAGACTGATACAAATTGCAAAAGGAATAATGGTATTTACATAGCGTGTGAATGACTGTTGGAGGAGCCCAGAGGTGAGAAGTTAAAGGAAAGTTTGACCTCTGTGGGTTGCTTAATGGGAGTGATTAGTCCTTTAATGGCAGGAGAAAGGAGACAAGATCAAGGAAAGACCACAGCAGGGAGCTGGGAGCCTTAAGCACTGAACTGCATTGAACTTTCTTGGGGATTTTTCTTGAAAGGCAAAGCTCCTGCTAACCAACTCCGAATTGAATGAGAAAAGTAATAGAGGAGAGAAGTTGGTGTTTGCTGGCAAGTTGTTATGTACTAAGAAAGAAGAAAGAAGAAAGGGAGAGACTGAACTTATACCTTTAAACTTAACAAAATTTAAATTTTAAAATTTAATTTCAACTGTTCCAAGGGAGATTTAAACCAACAGAAATTTGGAGTTTTTTGGCTGGGACAATAAGAAGACAATACTCTTATTTTGTTACTCTCTCCTCCACATACATATACGGACTGATGATTACTGGAATGGTGTGGAGAATTCTAGTGTCTCATTAAGAACTCAGCCTTGGAAGCCAGCTGTGTGAGGAGCCTGACTCCTAAAATCAGCTTTGAAGGCATATATGTAATGAATGTCATAAGTTAAAACTGAACTTTTGAGGAGTCTGCTACTACTATTAGTAGGTCATTAGAGAGGGGATTACTCTCAGTACTCCACCACAATTTTTTTTTTGCTCTTTGCTCCTATTTTCCTATTTTTCCACTTCTCCCCCCCTTTCTCTTTACCTTTTTGTTATTTGAAATCTTAGGAATAAGTGACTTTTATAAACGTATATGAACTTATAGACTGAGTAAAGAGAATAAGAGGACATCTGTTGGGAAAAAAGAAACAAACCTTGCATATTTATTTTAGCAACTTAACAAAATAGATTTATAAGGATGCCTGGTTGTTAAGCATTTCTTAAAGGAGCCTTGACTTTTTTTAGTTTGTCATTGCCTTGTTAAGCACTTCCTAAAGCAGCTGGTTGGATTTTATTAAATTTTGTTATAACATATATATCATTGTCATTCTCGGTTGTATGCTATTGGTTAAAATTATAGTGTATAAGGGGCTGTTGCTTAGCTTAGTTTAAAGCAGTCTGGCTTCTAGAGCCCCAGCTCTAAAATAACCACACCACAACAGACACCACAGGCGACACCCCAAAGTTCTCCAGATTTACTAAAAATGGAGCATTAAAATTGGCAGAAAAGACGCTTTGGAAAAAATCATGACAAAAAATTTCAGGAAAATAATTTCATTACTTCAAATGCCAACCTCAATTGACCAGACAAGTGAAATTCTTAAAGAAATGATTAGAGAAGTTAAAAATCTGGGTGCAAACTTTGGGAATTTACACAATCAGGTTGAAAATAACACAAGACAGCTAGAAGATAATAAGAATCAATGGGAAGATTGGAAACACAGGTAGAAAGTTGCAATGTAAAACAACAAAGATTGGAGGACCGTTTAGTAACAATGGAGGGTGGAAAAGGCAGCATATGTTCTGAGAAAATTTAGAATGTACCAGAGAAACAGGATGAGGACATAAAAAAAACTAATCAAAAGAGGGGCCCTTTGCACCAATAATTGAAATGGACACAGACAAGTTCCTATTGAAAATTGATTATGCATTCCGATCAAGCTCAGGATATATTAGAAGGAATAATTTGCCAAGAGAGATACATTTAAAATTTGCAAGGAAATTTTGAGAGATAAAGTATTTAAGGAAACTCAACAGAAGCAGATATATATTTTAGATACAGAGATTAAGATATTAAAAGACATTCCTTGGCAAATGAGGGAATGGCGAAAACAATATACAACATTTGGGGCATTCCGGAAAAGAAGTCTATTAAATATAAATGTTTGACACCAGAGGGATTATTTTTTCCCTTTCCAAGGAAACAGACACACAATAAATTCAACATCTAAGGCACAAGAATTTTTAAAGGGGACAGGGAATTATGGAAGAGTCACAAGACAGGGAGAGTCTGAACTAAGAGAAGAGGAGAAATAAAAGAAAAGAAGGACCAAAAGAAATGGGAAAAATCAAGCAACCCAACTGGGGGAGGAGGAAAGACCTGGAACAAGGAAGGAATTTAAAAAAGAAAAAGGAAAGGTTAAAGGATAGTCAAAAAATAGTCAGGATGAATAGACAGATCCAAGTAACTCATTAAACATTAATGGTCTTAATTCAGCCCAGAAATGGAAGAGGACATTTTATCAATTTAAAAAAATTAAAGGGCTGAATCATATGTTTAAGGAAAAAACACATCAGGAAAAAGGATAAAAACTTTTAAAATATCCAAAACTTGGGGGGAAATTTTTTCCATCTGACCAAAAAGAAAAAAAAAGGGGGGTTGGCAATTTTTGTTAAAAAAAGATTGGAACCCCAAAAATTTGTTTTGCCCCCCCGATAATGCTAAATTAATGTAGAGTACACAGAGAAGGCAAAAAATCGTTAAATTTTAAATATTATTTTCCCCCCTAAAGAAAACAAGTCCTTTTTATAAGCTTCTAGAAAAAAAACTGGGCAAAACCAATCGGGGTGAAAAAATATGTTGGAGATTTCAATGCGTGGTGGAAAAAAATAGATACAAAATCAGAAAAGGGGAAAGGGGAAAGAAGGGGGAGGCAGTTAAACCCCCAAAGTTTTTTTACAAATAGGAAAAAATTAGGTTTAGTAGATGTGGGAACTAAAACCCCACCGGAAGAGACTTCACTTTTTTTAAACCAGACACAGCCCCAGGGTAAAGGGATAATAGGGTTTTGGATATAACAAATTTATGAGGGAATTTAAAAGAAATAGAAATTTTACCCAACACATTTGCTGATCAAATCCCTTTTTTAACCAATATAGGATTTGGGGGAAAAAAACCCCCCAATGGAAACTAATAGTCTTATTTAAAGTAAAAAATTATTTATAAAATTAAAAGAAGAAATGGTTTTTTATTTCAAAAAAAAAAAAAAAACATATCTCCTGGCATCCAAATGTGTACTGTTTGGGATGTCCCAAAAATTTACGGGGAATCTTATTAAAGATGGCAGCAAAAAAAGAAAGAAAAAAGCAAAAAAAAGAAAAAGAATTAGAAAAGGCAGTCAAAAAATTGAGAAAGAATTTAAAAAAAAAAAAAAAACCCCAAAAAGAGGAGAAAAGAGAAGGTTAAAAAAGAAACAACATGTTTAAATACCCTCTGGACGAAAAAAAGGAAAAAATATAAAGTTTGCTAGGGTAAACTTTTTCAAAAATGAAACAACCGGGGAGGTGGTTAGCTTATAGACTGGAAAAGAAAAAGAGAGGAATGTATACAAGTTTTAAAGGGATAAAGAGGGAAGAAATTATGATGAGAAAATATGAAAAACATTGTTAAACAGTTTATAAAAATTATATTAAAAAAAAGAGATTTCAAAAAAAAAACAGGAAGAGTATCTGAGGGGAAACAGTAAATTTAAAAAAATAACAGATAATCAAAGAGAGCTTGGAGGAACCATTTATAAGGGGTTTTGGGGTGCAAAAAGACGGGAAAAGACGGTAAGGCCCGGGTCCCCGGATGGTTTGTCAATTAATTTTTAAAGAATTTAGAAGAATAAATAACTCTCCATACAAAAAAATTACTAAAAGAATTTATTTGGAAAAGAAGGAAAACCGTAACAGGGGACCCCAGGCAAAAAAAACCAAAAATTAAAAAGAAAAACTGACCCCCCCAAAAATAAAAAATTACAACCAATATCTGTTAATAGTTTAAAATCTTTGTTCTAAAAATTTGGACCCCGACAAAAAAAAAGGTTCTAGACAAAAAATACATCAAGATCAAAAGGTTTTTTTTTCCAAAAACTAGATTTCGTAATAATATGAGGAAAATCTTGGATGTGTTAGAAATTGAGGTCCATTCAAAAAACAACAGCTTTGAATTCTTAGATGGGGGGAAAGCGTTTGATAATGTTAAAGGGAATTTTATGTTAAAACTAAAATATATGGAAAATTGGGCCCCAAAGATTCAGAGATTATATAAACTAATAAAAACCGCAAAGAGCCAAAATAAAAATTAATCTGAGCTTACAGAAGAATTAAATTGGAAAAAGGAATAACAAGGTGCCCCCTCACCTTTGTTATTTTATTGAATTAGAAGTATTAAATAAAAAAATAAGGGGCCAAAAGGAATACAAGGTTTGAAAAAAAGCAAGGGAAATTAAGTTACAGGGTTAGCAGTGTGTAGTTTTTTTTGGAAGACCCAATCAATCAGTAGATTTTTGGAAAAAAATTGGGCGGAAAATTTGGAGAGATGGGGGCTTAAAAAAAAAGGAAAAAAACAAAAAATACTAATAAGAATTGGGAAAAGAAAAAGAAGAATATTGTTGGAAAGATCTAATTTTAAAAAAGAGAAGTCCCAAACATACTTGGAATCAAATAACAAAAAAAAAGTACAGTATATCAAGAAAAATATTTGGAAATATGAAGGGTATTCGATCAACTTAGAAAAATGGAGTAGGATGCATTTATCAATAATGGGAGAATTGCGTCATTAAAATGAAGTGTTACCTAAAGTGCTGTTTCATTTCCAAAGTTTACCGAATAATAAAAGAGCATTTTTATTAAAATGGTAAATTTGGGTTTTGAAGTTTTTTTTGGGAGGGAAAGAAAGTGAGGAAGGCTTTATGGGGAATATGGAGAATATTAAAAAACAAATGTATAGGAAGATCCCCGTTGGGTTTTCCCCGATAGAAGCCTTCACACACCCAAATTTGATGACTGAGACGAATTTGGTAGATATCAAGGTATATTTAAAAAGTAAGACAATTAAAAACAGAGGAAGAATTTAAAAAAAAACAAAACATATTAGACTGGTGGGCAAAATCGCAGTTTGCAATCAAGGGTTCAGTAAAAGATAAAAAAGAATTTTTATTAAAGCAGAAAACTGAATTTGAAAATATTGTTTTTGAGGGAGCGAAGAGAAATTTATTAGGAAAAATGTATAAAAACCTATTGGAGCGTAAAGCTGAGGATGAGATAGTTAAAAGATTTGGGATGATTAAGGGGCTCAGAATATAGGACATAATATTGAGATAGATAACTGGAAACAACTACGGGAAGTTAATATTAGGTATATCAGAGCGACTAGCTTGAAAGAAAACGTATATAAAATGTTTTATAGGTGGTATATAACACCACAAAAATTAGTGAAAATGTTTGGAAACAGATCTGATAAATGTTGGAAGTGTACTTGGAAACAGCAGAAATTGACATTTTGTCAGAAATACTCAAGGAGAAAGACCTACAGAAGGCAAGAGAATGCTGGAGACCTCTATATGTTTTCTATGAGAAAAAAAGTCGCTAGTAGACTCTGACCCATAGTAGACTGAATTTATATTTAGATTTGAGATCAAGATTGGTAATGAGCTGTATTTTTATGTAAGGTTTCCTTTTTATTTATAATAATAATAAAATTATAAAAAAAAATCTGCTGAAAATTCATCAGTTCGTATGGGGTATCAATGCATACAAATACGAATCAACAAATTAGTGATTTTGAATGAACTGTACAAATTGTTTTTTAATTGGTGCCCATCTCTAGCTTGGACATACACTGGATTTGATATGATATGACCATCTTGCTTTTGTTGTGGAATTTTCAAAGTGCAAACATGGATATGATCTATGTGCATTTAAGGCTCAAATTTAAACAGCATGTATATGTAAGCTGCCCCTAAAGCTGGACCAAGCAAATGCAAGCCAGAGGATGTTCATCTGGTTCCAGTGTAAGAGAGCAATATTCATTACTTCTAATAAATTCTCTCTTTCCCCTCCTCCTTATTTTCAGCAGAGAGAGGAACAGGTGGTGAAATATTAGTGGGAAACAATTAACTAAAAATGAATAAGTCATTATGCCAGTAGGTCGGGTTTATAGTTCCACCAGCAGATGCTTGGCACTTGGTTTTATTAATAGGGGGAAAGGGAAATTTTATTGATTAACTGCCAGCAGAAATAACTGTCCAACATGAATTGCCTTTTATTTGCTCCATTTTCAAGGTTTTTACACTTCATTTTCCTTCCCAAATTTTTGGCGTGTTCATGACAGTATGTGCTTGAGGGCAGGGCCCG
>JAWVWN010002155.1:0-23619 GCA_037367305.1 Phrynocephalus vlangalii
AATTCAAGGTTTGGGCTTAGGCCCAGTAATACTGGCCTTTTGCTGGTCTATTTCTGGAGTAAGGGGGTGAACTTTGGGATTGGGAGGGCTTGTTTGAATCTGAAGGTGGTGGTGGGGAGGGAATTCTCCCAAGGCACAGGAAAGCACGGAGAAGGAGGACAGCAAACTCAGAATGCAGAAGAAAGACACATCCCAATGCTTGCCCGTGGGAAGAGGCCAACTGAAGTACTGAAGGATAAGCAGGGAGAGACCGGCAGAAATATCATACTTGTGTATTTCTTGTGGAGCCCTTGAGATAAACTTGTATATTAGAAAGCAGAGGTTCACAAAGGGTCTGTCCTTCAGGCAGCCTTCCCTCTGAGATTGTGATGCTGACAACATGTGGTGGAAATATGTCTGGAAGGCTCGCTCAGTCATGTGCCTGTCACCAAGAGAATTTGGGGGGGGGGGTTTGCCACAGTGAGTGGCTTGACAGCCTCCTATGCTTGCCTCAGGAATGCAGTGGTTTGAATATGAGCACATTTTCTTATGGAATTTAAAGAGCGCCTGTGCCTGGAGAAAGATTTCTGCATACAATATTAGAACAGATGACTCCTCCTATCTCCAAGAGTACAGGAAAGAGTGGTGGGAAAAGGCAGAAAAGGCAGCTAGAGACTCTGGTGTGGAACGGAGAGGGGAGGGGCATGACTCCCATGGGGGGGGTCAGCAGCAATGAACCTTGGCTGCCCCATCCTGCCTGCTCACTCGAGAGGGGGTGGGAGGGGGAAGAAAAAGCACACATAGATGAAAGAAAGAGATAACGAGAGAGCCCATTGCTTTCAACTTGGGGCCCCGCTTCGCCTCAGCCTTTTCTCCCAGACGACGCAGGTCCCATTTTCTCAGGTGGCTTGCTCAAACCGATAAGGACATACCTGTAGGCAAACACAGAAAGGTACGTACTTTAAGGCTCTTGCAATAAGTCAGCATCACCTTGCAGCCGATCCCTCTTCATCAGCCTCAGAAAAACACAAGGAATACCCAAGGTTGCCCATGTTGGGTTTTGTAGGAGGCAGACACAGATCTGAGGAGGCTGTTAAATGTTGCCTTGCTTCTGTCTCCTGTGCTTTTACTGAACACCTGTACTATAACCAAGGATTTCATGAGTGTTCTTGATAAGATCTACATCCATTTATTTTGGTGAATTCCATTAAGATCACAGTGCAAAAAAAGCTTTCAAAGCTCTTTCCTTTAGGCCTCCAAGTATGAAATAATGACTTTGCACCACGCATGAACAATCTCTTTAGAGTAGCCTAAAGTAGCCTCAACCTTATTTTGGCCATGGCCCTTTTATGAGCTCTTAATGGGTTCCAGGACCCCCTGTCAGACAAGGATACAACACAAACAGATGCATAGAAAATCCCCTTATAAGATATTTCACTCTTTACTCCCCTTCAAATATGTTAGGTACCCCCTAAGGGGTGATATTACCCTTGTTGAGAAGGGATGGTCTAGACAACATCTATGATTATTAAGGTTTGGGAATGTTACTTAGTGAACTAAAAGTGCCCAGCTGGTATGGTCAGTAGCTGAGCTGGCTAAAGGATGCGAGCAGTTGTAATGGTAAAATGCAAGTTGCCTTGCTGTTGACAATCAGACAGTAACAGGCAGTTCAGGAGTGAAACAAGCCAGTCATGGACTAAGAATAATAATAATAAAAGCATTAGAGGACAGGAAAGGAAGGAATATGGAAACAAATTTCGGCTAATAGGTTGGGCTTTGGGTTTTAAAAAGAGTGTAAAGAATGGATGGAAGCACAGAGTGGTGTAACACATTGTTTGCGAATCGCGATACTGCCTTTAAGTAGTGTAGAAGTTACAACTACTGCAAAATGCAGTGAACAGACTTCTGTTTGGTGTTTGCTTTAGAGACGTTGTAATGCCAAGGAATGTTTACTGTAGGCACTTAGGAGGTTTTGATCAGATAGCATTGAATACCCTATCAAAGAGCAAGGGGTTCAGTACTGGAACATCCCAGGTGGTAGACACAATCACTCTCCTGCTAAGCACAGCCAGATGAGATCCCTACTATATGTGTGTAGCTATTAGAGATGGGCACAAAACAAACTTTTAGTTCGTTTTGTTATTCGTTATTCATTTCGTTATGTAACAAAACGAATAACGAACCTAGGGGTAAATTTAAAACTAAGCTAAACGAACCGAAAAAAAATTGGTTCGTTTCATTTCGTTAAGGGGGGGCAGAGATATCTCCTACCTGGTGGTGGTCCAGAGATCCGGTCTTTGTGGCTTCAGGGACGGCGACCGGGGGGGGGGGGGGGACGGCCGCGCTACAGCTGTAGTGCAGCCATGTGGTCGGCAGTAAAAAAAACCCCCAATAAAAATTAAATAAAATAAAAGGAGCGCTGACCGGGCCCCAGGGGTGGCCTGGTTGGCACCCTAAAATCATTAGAAAATATAAAAAAATTAAAGAAGTGCCCACCTGGGCCGCACGGTGGGTGCTTGAAAAGAAAAGGAGTGCTGACTGGGCCCCAGGGGTGGCCGGGTCAGTGCTCTATAATAAAGAATTTTTTTAAAAAAAAAGAAGCGCCCACCTGGCCCCAGGGTCCATGCGGTGGGCACTTGGGGGAAAAAGGTGCTGGCCCCAAGCCAGCACCTTGCCAGTGCCTCAAAAAGCCCCTGCCGCAGGGGCCAGGATCCACTGCCTCAACGGCCGCCGGCGGCGGTGGTAAGAACCCGAACCCCAAACCGGTTCGGCTTTGTTTTTTTTTTTTTTTTTTTTAATGTTTTTTATTAAATTTTAAACTACATACAACATAAGAAAATGAAGGTAAAAAAAAAAACTACAACAAACAATATAAGTGCACCCCCATCCCACGGGGCCATCCATACATTCTTATTCGTTGCTCCATCTTCTATTCTTCTAGTAGTCTTCTTAAAGTTCTCTTCTCCAGAATTGTTGTGAGATATTCGTGGACTCTTTCCCTTTTCCTTCGACTAGTACATAATCTAAAAATTTACCCCAGATATCGTAGAAAATGTCTTTTTTCATTTCTCCTCGTTTAACCTTTAAACTGCAGGACAGTTTATCGTTTATAGCTATATCCCAAAGTTCATTATACCAGTCTTCCATCTTGAATTCTAGTTTTGACTTCCAGTTTTTTTGCTATAATTAATCTAGCAGCTGTCATAAAATTTGCTATTAGTTCCTTTGTTGTAACAGCATAATCTTTACTTGTTAACAATGATAATAATGCTATCTCTGGATTACAATCTATATCCATCTTAATCATATTACTTAGCTCTAAAAACACTTTTTTCCAGAACCTTTGGACTATTTCACATTCCCACCAAAGATGCAAGTAAGTACCAAGCTCTTTTTCACATTTCCAACATATCTTAGAGTAAGCAGGATTCATTCTATTTAGTCTTACTGGGGTTAAATACCATCTAGAAACCAATTTGAAGTAGTTTTCTTTTATCCTGACCGATAATGATCTCAAAATTCTCATATTCCAAATTTTCTTCCAGTCTTCTTTCTCTATCTGTACATTAAGGTCTTGGTTCCAAACTTCTCTCAAGGTGTTTAACTCCTTCATTTCTGATAATTCCCCTAATATTTTATATATTTTACGTGTTATTCCTTTCTCTGAATTTTCCTGTTCAGACTCAAGCGATAATAGGAAATGTTCAAATTTCGTGCATTCTCTGATTTGATTATTTCTCTTTCCCCAGTCCTTCATCCATTTTCCTAGTTGAATATAATTTAACCATGTTAAATCACTGGGTTGCAAAATATTTTTTATATCCTGAATTGTTTTAATCTTGAGCATCCAATCCTTTAGTCTAGCTATTTTCTTAATTTTAAATAACTCCAAATAATGCTTCAAGTTGTCTGGAAAGCTTTCCAAGTCAGTAACTAAAGCCAGTGGGGATCCCTTCGGAGACAAGATTTTCCTATATGTTCTCCATGTAACAATTAAACTATTCAATAGGGGGTTGTCAATCTTTACTTTGTTTTTAACTTCCGTGAATAAAAATGTGTTTATTTCCCCCTTTATATCCAAAGACTCTTGCTCCCACCATATTAGCTTCTGTGGTTTAAAAAGAATTTCCCCAAAGAACTAAGTTGATTGGCTATATAATAATTTTTTATATTGGGTATACCTATTCCTCCTACTTTCTGAGATCTATACCATAGACTTTTATTTATTCTTGATTTTTTCCCTGCATTACAATACCTATTTATCATGTCTTGGAGAGTTTTAATTTCCTTTTCTAAAAACTGAACCGGTAACATTTTAAAAATAAAGTTAATTTTTGGAAGTATTTTCATTTTTATCAATGCAATTCGGCCAAACCACGATAATTTTAGTTTAGAGTAGGATAATAATTTGTTTTTCATCTCTTCTTCTAATTTCAAAAAATTTCTTTCTTTAGTTTTAGTAAATTCTTTATGGAGTTCTAATCCTAGATATTTAATGCTTTTCCCCGGTTTAAGTCCAGATTTTTCAATCATCTTTAAGTCATGTTTTCCATAATTGAACAATAAACTCTCTGATTTTTGCCAGTTTACACATAGTCCTGTTATTTCTCCAAATTCTTCTAAATGAGTTTTTACTCTTTGAATATTCTCTATTGGGTTTACAATAGTCAAAAGAGCATCGTCCGCGAATAAACTGATTTTAGTTGCCCCATCTTTCCCTATACCTTTAATAGATTTGTCGTCCCTTATGGCATTTGCCAGGAGCTCTATAACAATACAAAAAAGGACTGGAGAAAGAGGACATCCTTGTCTAGTTCCTCGGCCTAGGGTGATTTGTTCAGTCAATCCATCATTAACTATTATTGAGGAGGTGTGCCCGTTGAATATAGTTGATTTATTACTCCCAAAAAGGATTTCCCAAATCCCCATTTTTTTAACAATATTTTTAATGTGGGCCATTGAACACAATCAAAAGCTTTAAAAAGATCTAGAGATAACATCCCAGCTTTAGTAGTACTCTTTCCCATTTCATAAAGAACATTCAAATTCCTTCTAATAATATTTGCCATTTGTCTACCTTTAATAAAACCACATTGATCCTCTTTAATATATTTAGCTATGAACTTATTCATTCTTTTAGCCAAGATTGCTGTGAAAATCTTAGCATCTTGATTTAATAAGGATATTGGTCTGTATGACCCAATATCCATTAAATTTTTATTAGGTTTTGGGATTAAAATAGTTAAAGAATGGGTCCAAGATCTCGGAATTTGTTCTCCATCCAAAATTTCATTATATAGCTTCTTTAATTTAGGTATTAATACTGCTTTAAAAAGTTTGTAAAATTCAGGTCCCAGAGCGTCCACTCCGGGCGTTTTATTATTCTTTAGTTTGTCTATTACCTCGCTTATCTCTTGGTCTGTAATAGGCTTTTCCATTTCCAGCATATCTTCCTGTTCCAGGACCCTCTTTAAATTCTTAGTGATGTACCTTTCTATATCCTCCTTAGGTTTATTTTTTGCAGTATATAACAACTGATAAAACTCTTGTATAGCTAACAACTTTTCCTTCATTTGTGTGCATGTCTTACCTGAGGAGTCTTTTATAATCCCTATTGTATTCTTGTCTTGTCTTTTCTGTGCTAATCTGGCTAAAAATTTTGAGTTCTTGTTGCTGTATTCAAAAAAATTTCTTTTTAGGTACAGAAGATTCCTTTGTGTTTGTTGTAAATCTAGATCTTCTAACTCTTTTTTCCTTGCTTCAATCAACCTCAGTATCTTATTATCCTTAGTAAGAAAGAATTGGGATTCTAAATCTGCTATTAATTTTTCTAATTTCCTTTTATTGAGTTCTTCCTGTTTTTTAGCTTTAATATTTTCTTTTATGATAAGGCCTCTAGCTACCGCTTTCAGGGTGTCCCATATGATTGGCGTTTGGCTACCTGCCTTTTCGTTTATATCCCAAGTTTCCAACCAATCTTTTTTAACCTTTTCCAGCACTTCTGGATGTTGAAATATTTTTAAATTCATTCTCCACCTTTTAGCTTCTCTATAATTTTTATTTGTTGCTAAATCAATCGACATTAAAGCATGATCAGATGTTTTTATGATCTCAATTTCGGTATTATTTATCTTGGGTATTAGGCTTTGTGAAACAAACACAAAATCTATCCTAGAATAGGTTTTGTGCACTGGTGAGTAGAAGGTATATTTTATTTCATCTCCTTTCAGTTCTCTCCAAACATCCTTCAATCCTGTTGTATTTATAAACTTTGCTAGGGTTGTATGTCTTGTCCTCCACTCTTCCTTTTTACATACCGATTTATCTTTAATTTTATCTAAGACCATATTGAAATCCCCTGCCATTATTAAATACCCCTTTTTAAGCAATTCAATCTGATCCCAAAGGAGATTGTAAAAGCGGCCTTGGTTAACGTTTGGTGCATACAGATTAACCAAAGTATAATGATCTTTCCCCATTAGAACTTGCAATATTATATATCTACCTTCTGAATCTTTTACCACATTTTCAACAACACATTCACAATTCCTTGAGATTATAATGGCAACCCCTCTTGCTTTAGATGTGCCAAAGCTTTTTTCATAAATATCAACATTTGGAATTTTTAATTCATTAATACCATCTCTTATTTGATGAGTCTCTTGCAAAAAGGCAATATCTATTTTGTGCCTTTTGATCATCGCTTCGATTCTATTTCTCTTCGAAAATGACCCCAGACCTTTTACATTCAACGTTGCTAATTTTATAAACTTTCCCATAACCCATTTCTTTTAGTTTCAATATTCTGGAATGGTCCCGTTGTGCATACAAAAGTAAAAACACCATCAGTTAATAAAAAATAAACTAAAAGAAATCTAATCCCCCACCCTAAAAAACTATTCTTTTCTCCCACCCCACCAGCTATCATACTGTTTAGCATGTGCATCAAGGGGATGGGAGGGAGGAGGTCGTCCACAGACATTAGCCAGCCTGGATCTCATTAGCTCTTAAGTAGCGTGTTACTGTAAATTCTATAAGTTTATTCTACCCCCTTCTAAACCACCCTCTCACCACCACCACCACCCTCAAAAAAAAAAAAACAAACAAACAAACAAACAAACAAAAACAAAAGAGGAGAAGGGAGGAGAGGAGGGGGAAGGGAAGAAAAGGGATAATTAAAAACAAAAAATAAAAAAAACCACCCCAAAACCAAAAATTAAAATTGCAAAAAGAAATAAAAAAAAAACAAAAAAGGGGGGGAGAGGGGGGAAGGGAAGTGGAAGGGAGAGGGGGGAGAAGATTAAAAGAAGAAAAACAGAGGGGATGATAGGAGGTGAGAGAGGGGGAAAGAGAGAGGAGTAAGTTGAATGAGTTTCAAATATTCTTCATCTTCATCGAAGATTCCTGGAGTCGGAGTAAAAAAAGAGAAATTCACTGTCCTGATGTTGCCACTGGAGTTCCCGGGGGAGAACAGGCAGAACCTGAGTCGTCTTGTATGTTCCATGCTTCAAGAAGATGCTGGCCTTCTTCTAGAGAGTGAACAGTGTGTTGAACAGAGCCTTTCCAAACTTTCAAAAATAGGGGTGGCCCCAAGAATAGCGATAGTTGTTCTTCCTTAATATGATTGTGACTGGTCTCATCGATTTACGCCACTCAGCAGTTTCTTTAGAAAAATCTTGAAAAACTTGCACAGTTGCATCTCCTCTCTTCAGAATATTAGGATTGGCTCTAATTGAAGACATAAGACGCTCTTTATTTACATAAGAAGCAAATCTTACTATCACTGGTTTTGGGGCCCCATCTCTTGACTTGCCCAAATAATGAACTCTCTCCAAATCGTCGTCCTCTAGTTGTTTGGGCAGAAAGGAGTTAAACCAGGTTAAAACTTCCTGTTTTAATGATGCCCCCTTGTTTTGAATAACAAAATTAATCAGTTTGGCATTCTGCCTGCGGGAATAATCTTCAATGTAAGTCAGTTTCATATTAGTTTTGAGTAAAGCTTGCTTCTGGGAGTTAATTTTAGTTTCATTTTCCGTTACACGTATCTCCAGGTTTTTAAATTCTCCTGCCAAATTATCAAGCCGCTGGCCATTTAACTTTATTTCATGTGATAAATCTTGTTTAGTGCTTTGAAGATCCTTTGAAAGGCCATCCATTCTATGTATCACGTCCTGTTGATTAACACTCATGATGCTAGCTAGCTCCGTCCTCATTAAACGCAGTTCCTTCATGAAGTCTTGATCTGTGGGAGGAGGAGTAGTCTCCCTCTTTCCCTTCTCAGATCCTGACGCCATTTTTACCCCTCCGTCGTCTGGGGGCTGCTCGACACGCTGCAGAGCTGGGCGATTGTGTGTTGTATCAGATAATTTCCTAGTCCAACCTATTGGCTGGAGTTTCTTTTTTGCTCTCTTACCCGGCATATAATTAGACAAAAGCAGGCATCAGAAGGTCCAAACTGTTTGTAATCATCTGGTAACTTTCCAAGCCTCTGGGATGCAGTTTCCTGAACAGCCTGCGGCCAGCAGAATCAAGCAGGCAAAACTGAAAGTAACTCCTTTGCTTATAAATCAAGCTTATCTTGTCTAGAAAAACACATATATTGCTTCTCCCGACACCCAAGTAATTTATTGATGCATTACTCACGGCACCACGGCATTTAAACAGTAGTTTTAAAGCTCTTTTTAGATCGCGGCACAGAGCTCTAAGATCAGGCTGCCGGCATGTCTTGGTGGGCGGGACTTCCTGCCCGGTTCGGCTTTGTACAATTTTTTTAAAATAATTCGTTCAAACCCAAACCCGAACTGAACCAAGGGTGGGCCCGAACCAGGCAAACCCAGACCATGGGTTTTCTGGTTCGTGCCCACCTCTAGTAGCTATGCTGGGTGCCTAGGGAATTCTGGGAGCAGTAGTCAAAAATAAAAATTAAATCTACCTCTGATCCCTGTAGAAATCAGGGGATAACGGAACAGTTTTGGACCAATTTTGGTTGCTCTGCTGCCCTTCTACTTTTGGGCAGTCTCTGCTGTTTTCAGATAGGACTTTTCATTTAAACTGGGCTAGAAGTGAAGGGGAGTGTTGTTTCGTTTTATGCATGTGTTTCTAACCTGTATGTGAAGTTTTAGTTACATTTGTTTTTTTAATCTGGATTTGTTTGTTGTTAGCCACCAGTTTTTGGCAGAAATACAGGCTATAAATCTCTTTTGTTTAAAATATTAAAAATGCATTACTTTAACAGACATCCAGCACTACACTAGACTTGTATCATCCAGTTCTGCCTGATAACATCAAGATTAGTTGAGTTCCATTGCTCATGCTGGTTTGGGATGATAAAACTTCATGATCTAATGCATCTGGAGGACACCCACTTGGGGAAGCCTCCATTTGGCTCCCATTGTTAATTATTATTATGTTGTTGTTGTTTTGGTAGGAAACTCCACCCTAGAAAACAATTTGACAGAAAGGAAAGCCAGGTCTTGCTGACTAAATTTCAACTACGGTATATTCGACCCTTGATTCACCCTATGAATATGTAAACCATTATTCACTTCTTGAATCCCATGCTTCACGTAGCATTTTCCAATTTAAAGTGTGCTAGGAGCACTTTCTTCTTTGGGGATAACTATTCTAGCATAACTATGCTATTATGCTAAAATATTCTGTGGTTGCTGTTCTTTTATATGACAAAGATTTGTCCAGCGATACCCCCCCCCCCCCCGGTTTGGTGAGGATGTTTTTGCACTTGCGAGGGAATCAGTCCATTGTGCTACAGAAGGCAGAATCACAGAGACTCACAAAGTTGAAGAAGATGTGGAAATCTAGTATGGGATGGATAAAATGTCATCATTTTGCCAAATGTGTGTTATAAGCAACTCCTCTGGCATAATTTCTTCAGCCCCCAGCTGCCACCCCATTCTCCATGTATTAACTGTTGTTTCCCGTGCTGGGTATGGTGGACAATTTTGCTGTGTTTGGAGATACCTCCAGCACCCTTGGGACCCTCTGTATACCCCCAATTGTATTTTTAAAAGGTTTTCTTTTTGGCATTTTTGTGTGTACAGTATGTGGTCTATGGGACCCCAGAACAAGTTTCCATTATTTCTTATGGAGAAATTTGCTTTGATATACTGTAAGAGTGTTTTGATTTACAAGCATGGTTCTTCAATGGATTACTGTATTTGTTTTGCTTTCTCCTTTTGTTCAAATTGTTTAACAATCCTAGATTCTTCTCCATTGAGTGTACCAAAAATATGGTTGTAAAATAAAAATGAATTATTTAATTATTATGGATTAATTGTCTGGAAGTTGAGTCATGGCAACTGGACTTCTTTTCTTGAGAGACTGAAACGTTTCGCTGCTCATCCAAACAGTTTCATCAGTCAGATTAATTGAAAATACTTTGAAAATAATATATTGATTAATTGAAACTATTTATAGGCAGCTTTTCTCCTAAAAAGGAGCCAAGATGCAGGGGAGTGGTATCAGGAGACAGATATCTAGTCTCGTGCGCTCCCAGACGCATCTGGTGGGGCCGCTGTGAGATGCAGGAGGCTGGACTGGATGGGCCTTTGGCCTGATCCAGCATGGCTCTTCTTATGTTCTTATGTTCTCATAAGATGGTTTACAGTATTAAAAGAAACACTAATTAGAAGCTAAAACAATACATTATTACACTATTTTCAAAATAATTAAACAAAGCTAATATCAAAATTAGTAGATAAAATAAGTAGTAAAATACATTTGAAATAACAAGAAAATAAATATAAAATCTCATTTGAAAGAAAACCCTCGTAAAAAGCCAGCAATTGAGAGAAAGCTTGCCTGAAGAGAAAGGCCTTTGTCCGCTTGTGGAATGACAGCAAAGATGGGGCCAGGTTGGCCTCAAGTAGGAGGGAATTCCAGAGTCTGGGTTCAGAGATAGAGGAGGCCCTCTCCCATGTTCCCTCCAAAAACACCACTGAGGGTGGGACTGAGAGAATGACCTCCCCTGATGATTTTTAAAACCTGGGCAACTCCATGCTTCTCCTCCAGGCATATACTTGTGTTCACGATGAGGAGTTGTTGAAAGAAAAGAAGCTTTGTTCAGTTCCCTGAACATAGTATATAAGGTTTCAAAGCCAGACCTTTAAGAGACCGTCACTCAAAAATTCCAGGCAAAAATCAAAATAAAACAAAATACTGTAAAAGACAAAAACATGGGTGCCGTATGTTTTTGTCTTTTGTTTTGTCTTTTGTTTTTTTATTTTTTGCCTGTAATTCTTGCACAGACTAACACAGCTACTTCTCAGAAATCTATCACTCAAAAATTGTATCCACATGAGTGAATCTACCAGTTCTGTGGCTTCTTATATGCGGTTAAAAAGTCTAAGGTTCTTTCAATTGTCTTTGGGAAGAAATCTGTGAATTTTGACAGCTTCTTTGATAAAATAAAAAGAATGACATTCCCACTCATATCTGTAGTTAAGTATTTGTACAAAAGAGCTTTGAAAATTTTCCTTTTTTTGTACTACAACTCCATGTCTCCCCCAGGCAGGGTGGCCAGTGAGAATTTGTCCAAGCTGTGGTGTTTAACTGCAGGTCTTCCTTTCAACTGTACAGTACACAGTAATCTCCACTGTTTCCTGAAGAAGGCTGGAAACTTGCTAAATGCGTCCTGATATCGGTCTGTTTAACCAACCCACGTGCAGTCTTCTCATTGGCTTAGCCGTGTCTGTTTGTACAACTATATTGCTAAGACCCTAGCAGGCAGACTAAAACAAACACACCTTTCTAGTGGAATAGGAACTTACACTTTGTAGTATCCGGGGAGCACAGGTCAACTCCTCCTCTAGATTTTCTCTTGGCAGGGATTTTGTCAGCCTATGGGAGCAGAACAATTGCCCTTTGTTTCCAATGCAATAATAAAACAAAAACAAGCTCTGTGCTGTAGAATAGAGCTTGAAAAGCACAGAGCTCATCCTCCAAAAGGACATCTTTTCCTGCTGATGTTTTGCAGGAGTCAGCAGGTTAAATACCTACTCATAATGAGAAAGAACGCAGGTATCAGCTGGATTGTAAGCCACCCAGAGACCTTTGGGTAGTGGGCGGCATATAAGCTGTAAAAATAAATAAATAAATAAATAAATAAATAAATAAATAAATAAATAAATAAATAAAATATCCAGCTCAATCATTATAATTAATTAATGATATGCCGTCAAGTAATTTTGAAGTTGCGGTGACCCTCTTTCCATGGCATTGCAGGTAGGGATACACAGAAGTGGCTTAACATTTCCTTCTTCTGCAGATGCACTGGGACTTTCTCATACTCGCACACACCCCTCGCCAATGCTACCTTTCAAGCAATACATGGATGCTCTAGAGAAGCATTGTTAAACTTTCAGGCTGAGGATAGCTGCTGTCTTTCCCCCTTTTTTTCTGTCTCATGTATGAAAATAGGAAGTCTGATCCATGTGTTTGTTTATTGGCATGGTCAATTGGGTTTGTTTCCATTTGCTTGCATAGGGTGTGCCTGCAGCCCTAGCAGATTCACTTTCCTTACAACCGAGTCTCCCTCCAGCTAGAACACAAAGGCTATTTATTTGCTGGTGCTTCTTCAAGTCATATTTTCCAGCTGATACCTGCGTTCTTTCTCATATTCCACACTTCTGTTGTCAATCTCTTACATTGGTGGGGCTGTCTTTTATGAACATTTTTGTAATCAGACAGTGATCTTTTTTATCTTAATGTTTTTTGTATCATATCACAATATTTGTTGCAGAGATATCCTAGCTTTCAGGATATTCCTGACAACTTTTGCTAAGTTTAAAGTTCTCTGTCATCACCTATACTACTACAGTAAGAGATATGTAGCATGTAGTTGTAATTGAATATGGGACCTATGATCTGAATCACAAAGAGATGCTGATGGTGGAAATATTTGGAAAAGTAAGAATAGGCAATACATAATTTTTGTTGCTTCTCCCTTTAATTTTTGATGAAGGCTTATGCTTTTTACTACTAATGTGTAGTTAGACAGATGGAAGAATCTGATATGCCTATGGCAAGATTTCACAAATCTGTCTATGGGTACCAAAAAGTTTGCAGATTTGCAGGTTATATGTTTCTTTCCAAAGCTTTGTTGTGGAGTTTTAAATTTCTGGTAAAGTTCACTTTGCTATATAGTAGAAGTACAGTGATTCACAACGCAGAATAGCTACAAGTTTCCCAGAGTCCACCCCCTTCTTATTAACTGGCACTAAGGAGTATAGCTCACTCTGAGCTATTTGTAGGAAGAATTTTAAAAATGTTGTTTCTTTATTTAAAGTTACTTAACATTACAGACTTGTGTTTGGTGCTTTCTTTACTGAACACATACCTAATAACCAACTGAACAGATCAACGGCAAACAAACATTTACCACTAACCCAAGAAAGAAAGGGCAAGAGTTCATCAGAGAGGTGATGTTCTCTTTGAATTCAAAGACTAGAAAAACTATTGGTTAGTGTTGGATAAATAGATATATAATCACCCCAGTCCAGTAAAGACCCTCCCAATCACAGAAATGCCTGACAGTATGTGAGGTTGCAAATAGCATGCCAACAAAGTGCTAGGGCTTCTTATGGCTCTTGGAATATGTATGACTATATTTAGTGGAGATATCATAAGGGACACACATGATAATGAATTGTATTTGAAGAGCATGCATGCTTTATACTCATCCAATAAAATAACTACTGATGGTAACTATTTGGTCATCATCAAATGTAGCAATTTGTTTTTACAGATGCATCATCTTGACTCTATCCATGTATGAGTAATTGAATGATATCCCAAGAGACACACTCTGCATTTCGTTATGAGGCTCCACAGATGGGACTTGGAACGATTGCCTGTTCTCCCACAGTGCATTTTAAGAACAGTAGTGAGCAGAAAGTGGGTCAGGATCTACAGGAGAATCCCTGTGAGATTTGTAGTAGATTTTTTTAAAAAAATCTCCAACTCCTGCTTAGTTAACAGTAGCCCCTTTTCCCCATCTGAGTACCAGGAGACTGCTGGAACCCTTTAACAGGAGCAACCCAAATGTAGATTTTTACTTAGTTGTAGTGAGGATCAATGTGGATGCCTCATGAGCTTCATAACTAGGTCTACCAGAGCTACAATTTTGCTTTTGGGTAGAGTTTGTCAACCTTGGATTTCTACTTAAAAATATCCCCCAAGCTTGGAGTCTGCCACCTCCTGATTCAGGGGGCCAGTAATAAGGTGGTGGTGGTGGTGGTGAAACACAGGCATATACAACATTGCTGCTTGTCACTACACAAGAGAACACGTGACAGAGACTGTGACAGTTTGAAATACTTTCACTACAGGCACAAAAAAATCTGTGGCCTGAGCAGAATGCATGCATGCCTTACTTCCAACTTTTGGGTTGAAGTCCCCTTTTCACTGCCCGGATTATCAGTCATCCCTGCTTAAAGTGGGCAGGCACATATTGATGATCACTGTAAACAATACCACTATGATATAATGCTTTTGTAAACATTATACAGATGGACTGTTAAGACTGAAACGTGAGAGAGAGCCCTTTAAATTAAGGTATACAGTATAAAAAATAGACAGGCAGAAATAACATTGTGGATTTGGGCCTGTTATTTTTTTTTAAAACCAACAGCTTCCTGTAGTTATGAAAAACAGTAAGAATACGAAGATGGACATACACAGTAGTTGTTTCTTATCCAAATGGTGAGATGGCACCCATGCGTTTCAGTGCAAGGACCTCTAGTCTCTTACAGAGGCAATGCTAACTCTCTTATTTCCCTTATTCCTTTCTCAGCATTTCTCCGAGAGCTTCGACCATTTCTCAGATAATATGGAGGACTTTTCCAATGAACTCTTCAACAGCTTCTTTGATGACCCAATGCTGGTTGAAAGAAACCCTTTGCTGGACATGGATCTGGACCCTCCGACACCTGGCATCCAGGCTGAGCACAGCTACTCCCTGAGCGGAGACTCTGCGCCGCAGAGCCCCCTCATGCCTGTCAAGACAGAAGAGAATGTCAGCGGTGAGCATAAAGACCATGCATGCTAGATCCAGAAACTCATGTTTCGAAACACCATAAAGTCCCCTCGTGCTGAGAAAAGAACAGAGTTGCCGACTCTGGCACGGACAGATTGTAAAAGTTACTTTTGGCACTACAGCTATGTTGACTTGGGATTCTGGGAGCTGTAGAGTAAGTTATCCAGGATGTGGGCATATTCTCCATAAGAGGCTCTTAGAAACAGAAAATTTCTAAGTAGCAAAGAGAAATCTGCCCATCCCTTCAGTTGCAGTGCAGTTGAGTAAGTAAACTTGGGCCTTAATTTGATCCAGTGTGAGATGATCTGAATCCATATAATGATAACTGAGGTTACCTAATGTGGTCTAGTGGATATAGTAACAAACTAGGTCTCAGGAGACTTGAATTTATTTATTTATTTATTTATTTATTTATTGGATATGTATACCGCAGTATTTAGCCCAAAGGCTACTCTGGGTGGTTGACAGCCATAAAAAAGTATACAAATTATAAGATAATAACTGAACACAAAGAACATAAAACAAAAAAAATACACTGGAAATCCCTCGGCGTAGGCACCCTCAAGTGCCCAGCTTGAGAAGCTGGAGTGGTCCGGGCAGTACTATTTGGGAGAAGCTGCTCTGTCAGATATCGAGGTCCTAAACTGATTAGAGCTTTATATGTTAGCATTAGAACCTTGAAGTCAATGCGCAAGTGTATTGGTAGCTTGACTACCCCATTCTACCATGGACACTCACTGAGGAGTAGAAATGGAAAAGAACTGTTTAAATACTCAGTTGCTTTGAAAATCCTGTTAGTATTGCTATAAGTCAGTTCTGACGTGACAGCACATAAGAACAATGATAACAGAGTTGCTGTAGTTCCTTTTATATTTTCTGCTGGAAAGACAAAGTCTCCAGAGAAATTGAACTGGAAAGATGTACATGTCTGGCCCTTCTACCTTTCTTATTTTGTTATACCTTATGATTATGATGCCCACTTCCTACAAAAATTTGTTGGCGCTGAGTACTAAAACAATATGAAGATTAGACCAGAAAATGGAGCTAGGTAAGGTAATAAAGGTGCAACCCTAAGCACACATACCATAAAAGATATTCCAGTCTTCGTTCCTTCCTTCCGCGCTGAAATGCATGCTGTGTCTATGCAGCGTATCTGCATAGCCATGCCCATCACTAGGTCTTATTATCAGGGTTGGGCTTATATTTAACAAATGCATAGAAATCCTGCTAAGGCGTATTTATTGGGGAGGTCTTATTTTTGGGGAAACAGGGTATTAGAGAGTAAGGCTGAACTGAACATGATGAAGATGTACTGTATTTTTCACTCCACAAAACAGACGGGATCACCTAGTTTTAGAGGTATGTATGCATGAAACAAATATTCACACATTCATACTGCGACCCTGATACATCTCCAGCCCAATTTACTCTTCAGCCACGCTGCTCTTGGGAGGCCCAGACCAGCAAGGCTGGGGAGTACAATGCAAAGACAAGCTGCCGCCCCTGCCCGAGTCTCCATGCTCGGAAGCCTCCGGCCCTTGCAGAGGCCTCCCGACCTGGTGCAGGACCCAGTCCCAGCAGAGGCTTCGCGAACCGGCTATTTAAACAAAATTACCTTGCATGATTGATTTGTTCCATAGTATAGAAGAGGGAGAGCAAATAGCCCTACTGGAGACCATAGGGATGAGAAAATTTTAATCTTACTATTTTAACTGTGTTTTTAACTGTTTTTCATTCTCTTTTTTCTTCTTCTGTATTTGATATGGCCTGTTGGGCTAATCAATAAAGTTGTTGTTGTTGTTGTTGTTGTTGTTGTTGTTGTTGTTGTTGTTGAGAAACGGACTAGAGAGTAACCACCCACTATGATGACCATAGAGCTGCTCTTCAAGATTCCCTGGATTCACATTCTGCTTGTCTTGAAGAGTGGCTATCTCCGGAATTTGTTATGTTGTACAGATATTATGTTATACAAGCTGTTTGTTATACAAGGGTCCATTGTACTAGGTTTCCAAGTGTTGTTGGATCTCATCAGCCCTTGCCAGGCTAGTCAGTGATACTGTATGCTGGAAGCTGCAGTCCAATAACACCTGGAAGTACTGCATTCTAGCCCACAGCCCACACTTCCTTCCTTCTTCCCTCTGCTCCCACTTCTCCTGATTCTTCCTTCCTTCCTTTGGTCCTGCCTCTGCTGATTTTTTAACGGTTTGCTGTGAGTCTGCTTGAACATGAGTCAGCAGTGTGATGTGGCGGCCAAGAAAGCCAATGCGATTCTTGGTTGCATCAACAGAACCATAGTGTCTAGATCAAGAGAAGTGATAGTACCACTCTATTCTGCGCTGGTCAGACTCCATCTGGAGTACTGTGTCCAGTTCTGTGCACCTCAATTTAAAAAGCATGTTGACAATCTTGAACGGGTCCAAAGGAGGGCGACCAACAAGATGATTGAGAGTCTGGAAGAAATGTCTTACAAGGAGCGGCTTAGGAAGCTGGGAATGTTTAGCCTGGGAGCTGGGAAGGCTGAGAGGGGATATGATAGCTATGTTTAAATATTTGAAAGGATGTCACATTTTGAAGAAGGGACTGGTTTAGTTTCCATGGCTTCAGAGACTAGGACGCAGGGCAGTGTTCTCAAACTACAGAAAAAGAGATTCCATTTGAACATCAGGAAGAACTTCATGACAGTTAGAGCTGTTCGGCAGTGGAACAAGCTGCCACAGAGGGTGGTGGAGTCTCCTTCTTTCGAGATTTTTAAGCAGAGGCTGGATGGCCATCTGTTGGGTGTCCTGTGATGGGGGTTCCTGAATGGCAGGAGATTGGACTAGATGGCCCTTGAAGCCTCTTCCAACTCTATGATTCTATGATGCTATGATTCTCATTTAAAGATTCAGACTAGTACTTTTCTTTAAAAAATCTACAGAAGATATAATAGAAAGGTACTTAAAAGTCCAAGAGCAAAGAACATCAAGAGTCTGAACAGTAGCTTTGCCAAATAGATCATAATTCAGCACCTGGTTCCCCACATCAGAAACACGGGGCTTTGCTTTTACATGCCCCTTCCCCTGTCAGGCATGAATGCTCCAGTGGGAATCACCAGCTATGGACATGCCCCCTGTCTTTAAATGAATGCATCATGATTCACTGAGTGTGAAAAAGCCTGTTTGGATTGGTTTGGATTGGTTTGAAAAAGCAGAAGTCTTCCAGCAGCAGAGGGGAAAAAAAACACTTTAGGAAGCAAAATGGGCTGGACTAATTCAAAGCAGTCTTTGCATCATTCAGTCAGTAAAAATACTTTGAATTCTCCCGTTTTATAACTGGAGCAAATCCTATAGTATTTGGCCATGTACTGTAGTCTCACTTCTAACAAAACCAATTTCAATTTACTTTGTTTTCACCCATTGCTCTTTTGTTTAGAGCAGCAGTAATGAAAGGAACTGAAACAGAACACTTCTACTAAAGCTCCAGTATATACAGCATAAAATAGATCAGACTTAACAGTGACCTCCGTTATCTCAACAAGGTCTACAGTTGCAGACTAAACAGGGATTCTGGCTTTGTGACTCAGTCAGAGTCATCCACGGACTGTTTTAAGAGAGGGAAACATTTGCTGTTCTTACAGTCCTTTTATGTGATGATTGGCTGTTTCCTTCCATCCTGGATTTTGTCTAGTAAACTGAACTCTCATTTATATTATTCTGTAAAGATTGTTACACATGTTTCCCTATTTTAAAGCAATCCTGGTTGCTCAAGGTTTGCCCCCTTTCTGATCTGTATTGCAAAAGTAAGTTCTCTAGTTCACTTTGTATGTGTCTCCATCCATTCAAAAGCTGGTCATAATTACATGCAATGTAGCCAATACAAATGCAATGATAATTTTTTTAAAAAGTCATATACTGGAGTGTATGTGTGTGTTCCATTTAGGATTTGTTAAGCAGAGAGACTTTTCAGAACCATTTGGTATCTCAGCAATTACAAAATGACCAACTGTATGGTGAAAAAAATCCCTCATGGAACTCAGGGCCTTTTTACACGACCCCTAAGATCCGCTGGCCACTTAAATTCGGACCAGAGATCTCAAGGGGTTCCTCGCTCTTCCTCTGTCCCCACCCCCCTCCGCACTTCCTGGTTGCTGGCTGCCTGAGGGAGGGAGAAAAAAGAAAGAAAAGAATGCCGGTTTACCTCCGTTTTGTTCCCGGCAGCATTCAGATCTCTTAAAGGGGCGGGGCGCAAAAAAAGAACAAACAGAAGCCAGGAGAGCCCTGCACTCACTATCCTTACACCGGATCAAATATTTGTCACATCCAAAAAGCAGGTACAAGAAAACTGCTGTTTGGTCGTGCTAAAGTGGGCGGGGTCGCACTTAATTGTCTGCAAAGTCTGGAGCTGGTGGGTAAACATTTTTAAGGTCCGGACCTTGCAGCCATTTGCGGCGGAGCTTAGGGGTCGTGTATAAACTCTCTCAGTAAACTTTTGTTCGATTTATTGTTCATTGTTAAAATGTCAAGTCTGCAATACTGCAAAGTTTAGATATGCCTAGGGTATCCTCAAAGGGACTGGAATCTAGATAGTTTGATGGGTTTAGATTGTGTAGATTTGTTGCTCTTTGTGTGCATATTCACAGGATACTTGAGCAAGACCCAATGTATATAGATGTGCACACTTCATTTTTGCATAGTTGGGGATAGAGTCCTCCCCTGAGTCAGGCATTTAGTGGGAAAAGGTTGTAACTCAGTGGGAGAGCATGTGTGTTGCAGTCAAAAGGCTCCAGGTCAAGCCTGTGGCATCTCTGATCATGGTGAGGGGAAAAAACTGTCTGTAAAAAGCTATTCCCAGTCAGTGCAGATGATGCTACATTAGTTAGGCACACCCGTAGTCTGACTCAGATGCTTCCCATCTTTCTAAGGATTCACATTCTGGCTCATGAAGAACGGCTGGATTACTTGTTATTGCTCACTCTCCTCTCACCTTCCTTCCTTCCATCCACCCCCAAAGCCCTCCCCTATGTCCTTTCCATCACATTTGCCAGAAAACAGTATGGTGGCAATGCTCCATCTGGGGTTAGAAAACAGGAAAGGAGGGACTGGTTTTTCTCTTTCCACTCTAGGCTGAAGAGGTCTGGTAGCCCTTACCTTTTCCCAAGGAATATTGTTGCTGGAAGAGAGAAGTAGCTTCTTAAATTGCATGTTTTAGAAAAGAGGCTGAACTATTTCTAACATTTTAGAAAACAGTGGGGCTTATTTCTGAGTCAGTCAAGTTAGCAGAAGGTTGGGGAAGCCTATGTTCTTCTCGCCAGTCTTCCTCATGGCATGCTCAAAATGGCACAGACAAAATCTTGTGGAACGATTGCTGTGGGCTCCAACTCTCAGAGTTCCCTGGTGTGCATGGGGGAACTGGTGGTTAAGACTTTAGGGGGGGGTTGCAATCCAAGAAAGTAACTTTTCCAAGCTTTGCCTCAGGCTGGTTTGATTCATCTTGACGTAGAAAGCGAGAAAGCTTCCATCGGTGTCTCCTTGCAGGATGCCACCACAAGATGGCAGGCTCCCTTCTTCCTGGCCTCAAAAAAGATGGGCACATTGTTTTGAATGATTTTCATTTGGGTGTAAAATCCACACTGAGGAAACTGTGATAATTGTTTCTTCATGGCATAAAATTAGCTGCAGGGGAAGGATTGATATGTGGCCCTGTGATGAAGCGTCCTGTCATCCTTATGTGTGTGCGTCCATATGTGCATGCTTAGTTTCCCATAGGGGGGAAAAGACTAGTAATGCAGAATAGAATAAAATAGAATAGAATTTATTGTCACTGTATAAAAATACAACAAGATTAAAAAGTGCTATCCAGTCAGCTCATTCACACACCCCAGTATAAAAATCCAAGACATAAAATCTACTATTTAAGACCAAACATCCAAACACATACTCCTACATTCACATGCAGAACAACACTTGTACTCATTTAAAACTGACATAAAAACCAAACATACACACACACACAGCCCTACACTCTCTCACCTGACAGCAATCATACCCAATACATAAAAACTACAATTTAAAAAACAACAACAGCCATACACAGCCCCCCCATACAATATACATGTTGCACATTCAACACTGATATTTACCTGTCAACTTATTTTTAAACAGAATTTAGCATGGTTACTGCTGTTGGATTAAAAACTGTTTCTGAATTTTTCTGTCCTTGTTCTGATAGAGTTATACCTTCTGCCTGATGGCAACGGTACAAACAGAGAGTGTCCAGGATGAGAAATGTCTCCTATAATATTCTGTGCTTTCTTAAGAAAGACAGGAGTTTGGCATGGAGTACTGTACATTTTGAACAAAATGCAGAAACTGTGTCAGTTTTACCCCTTTTGTGTTTTGTCTTGTGCTAGAACTGATATCTCTCAAGGGGGTGGGTCTAGTCCTTGAGAAGCTGTCTTATATTATGCCAAGGTATCCGGTCTTCACTAGAACCTTGGCAGTAGAAATATTTATTCACATCTCCGGATCAGAAAGGTTTCTTCATATGGGAAATGGGGCTGATTTTTAGCACGTTTCTTTTCAGGTGAAGTCTTGGAGCGTTGTGAATGACAGATTGCCATTGGACTATAGGCAGGGCTGTGTGTGATTTGTGTGATTGCCCTGGAGAGGGCGGTACCAACAAAAGGAAAAGGTTGTGGTCTCCATATGTCATGCAAATGAAGGACATCTGCATAATTTATTCCAAATTTGCATCATTTATTCTGCTTCTAATACGTATGGACTAGGGTAAAGAGTTCCACAGGGGAACTCAGTATCAGCAGACATTATTCAGACATTCTTCTTGCTCTTGAAATTTTAAGCAATCGTTGCCTGCCTACTTTAAAGCACATCTTCACAACCCTGAGATCTGGGAAATTGTTTTAAGGGGAGTGGGGAGAGAGAGATTGAAATTCTCAGAAGAATAAATTCTTCATCAGGACAGTTCACATTCAGTGTTTATGTGGAGTCACACAGTATTCACCTTGCTCTTGATAACAGGACACTGATTGTAACAGTGGTTGGGCTATAAAACTAATTAGAAGGGATCTTAGAGATAATCTAATGCTACTCCCTGCCTAATACAGGATGCATCCAAGTGTCCCAGACAGATGGTTTCCCAATGAAGAGCTCATCATCTCACAAGGCAGTATGTTGCACTATACTGAATAGCTCTTACACATACTCAGAGTTTGTCCTAACACCTTTTGGAAATATGCTTCCCTCTTTTCTGAAGCAACAGAGTAGAAATCTGCTCTGCTACTCAAAGCCCATCCTTTTTTGCATTAAGGCTGAACCTGCTGCTACCTGCCCGGAAAAACTCTACAGAGCTCATGCATTCCCACTCCAAGTCGAGGTCCTTAATAAAAGGTATCAACTTACCCTCTTTCCCCCTCCTCTGGCCAGCTCTAGGCAGCCGGCTGAAAGGGATTCTGAGGTTACTGGGCGTGGATGCATAGGACTCACAGCTTTCCCTGGTACTTTGGGCTTGGGCGTTGACAGAGTGGAAGCCGCTGCCACTGCTTTTACGGGTGCACATAGAAGACTTAAGTGGCTTTCTTTCTTACCAGCGGATCTCTCCACAGGAGTTGGAGAAGAACAGTCATTTCAAGGCCTATTTTTAAAACAATTCATTTTCGGATAATTCACGATCGCGGGATATTTTTAGAGCAATCTCAGCAAAGGTTCCTGTAATTTGTGGAACCGTGTGGGTGTCCCAGCGGTTGAAGGACAACAGTCAGCCTGAAAAGGGAATGGCACAGATTCAGTATACACAAGGCAAGAAAAACCTTCCCTTGAGCTAAAGCAGGAATAATGTTCCCCTTATATGATCAGAGATTATTATTCAGGAAGATTGATCCCAAATATGAAGGGGGAAAGGAGCAATGGAAGAACCTGCTTTTTGTAGGCCATCCATTTCTCATTGGGGGGACTGGAGCTGCTGCAAACAAATACCCAGATTTAAGACACCCCCGTGTATAAGACGACTGTTTGCAGAGACAAGGTATGGGCAGTTTTGAATGGTTCTCTCCTCGGCTTACTTCCATGTATAAGACAACACTCAATTTTTAGTCTAACAGCTTAAGACAGAAATATAGTCTTATACATGGAAAAATACAGTAGCTCATATGTGACAAAACATTTCTTTGATGGTACCACTACAGAAGCGGAATTGCCTTCTGCCATGCCTGGAGGACAAGGGATACTCCACTGTCACACACACACACACCTTCCCAGAGCCTCCAACAGGATGTTACACTGTGCAGAACATGTGAAGGACCAGCCCATTAGGCTTCTCCCAGGATATTCAGTCTGTTTCAACAATTGTTAATAAGCAGTCTGTGGCCATCAGACATGCTCAGGCAGCCTGCCCCCCCCCACACACATAATTTTTTCAGAATTCTTTTTGTTCTGTCAGTTGTGCTCCCCCATGCAGCGATGTAGCAAGGTTTGGGGGCACCTGGGGACAATGTTGTTTTTGCGCCCCTCCGGCCCTCCCCAACCCCATTGCGTCCACCCAGCAAGGGGGGGCAATCCTGCAGGCTGGAGCGGGTGTGTGGGCAGGTGCATTTT
>JAWVWN010002156.1:0-25057 GCA_037367305.1 Phrynocephalus vlangalii
GGCGCCATCAATGGACTTTGTTTGATCCTTCCTGGTACTGCTGAAAAAGTAAAAATAAAATAACAGAGGGCACTTCAGGATAAATATCCAATACACATCCATCTGTTTGGTCCTTGTCTGCTCCGTTGATCCCTTCCCTAAAGTAACTGGTTTTCTACTGGAGTCCCGACCTCGGTCTCCAGCCGCTCCACTCTAGTTCCATCCCCTGGTCATCATCCTTCCTCCCTTCCTCTCCCTCCTTCCCTCTGTCCTGGACCCGAATCTGAACCCACCCCTCCCAAATTCTGGCTCTGGACTCCTTTCCCTCCCCCCCTTCCTGGTCATACTTCTCTAAGCTCATCCCAGAGTCTCTCTCCTCTCTCTGTCTCTCTCTGTCCTTCCCCGTCCGAATAAAAAAATGGAGCCCCCCCCGGGTTGAACCTTCCAAGGGTGAGATAGAGCCCCCCCCAAGAGAGATGGAGGAAGAAAAAAAGAGCCCCAAAGGTTGGACAGGGGTCCTCTCCCTTGAGCATCTCCCGGTGGGGGGAGGGGAAAAAAAGAGATCCTAATGGCCACTTCCCCCACCACCCGTCTCTCCCCTACCCATGACCCCCCCCCACCAACCCCCCTCATCCTTCTCCTCCCTCGCCCCCTCCCCATATATCTGGGTCCCCATCGGGGAGATGGGGGGGCAGAGGAAGGAGGGAACCCCCCCCCCACAAACACAAACCCACACACAAACTCCCTGCAGGAGGAGGAGGAGGAGGAGGAGGAAGGCTTCCCTCCTTCCTAACCCCTTTGGGGGTGTCCTCTGGGGGCCCCACCCTTTCCTCCCCCCCCCCGCCTTCCTCCAAAGAAAAGCCAAAGGAAAGCCCCACAAAAACAGCCACAATCCCCTCACCCGCCGCCGCTGCCTCTGCTTCCCCACAAGCCTCTTTGAGTTTTTTGGTGGGGGGGGGGCAGAGAGAGACCGGAAGTGGCCCTCCTCCAGGAAGGGGAGGGGGACTCTCTAGGAACGAGGCATCCATTGTCCCCACTTGGGGCCCCCTCCCACCTCCCCAGGGGACGCTCTAGGAAAGACACTGCCTCTCTATCACCACTTTCCCTCCCTTTTCTCCTCAGTACCTCCTCCCTCCCCAGGAAGCTCTAGGGACGATGCCACCTCTCTATCACCACTTGCCCCTCCTCTCTCTTCCCACCTCCCCAGGTGGACTTTCTAGGAACGAGACTGCCTCTTCCTCGCTTTCCTGCCAACTACATATCAATCATCGTTTCTTTCCCTTCCTATCTATCTATCTATCTATCTATTCTATCTATCTATCTATCTATCTATCTATCTATCTATCTCCCTCTGAGATGCTCCCCCCCAAAACACACACCTTGATTCCTGCCTCTTTCCTCCTACATCTAGAAGATCATTTAGGAAGAGGATGAAAAAACAGGGTCCCAGTACTGAACCTTGGGGACCCCAGTCTTGACCTCCCACCACCACTTGGGCCTTTGTGGCCGAACCCTTTTGCTTGGTTGTGGAACAGAGGAGGAGAAGGAGGAGGAGGAGGAAGGGGACTTACCCTGCTTTCCAAACTGCCAGCCTTTTCCTCTGTGATCCCACAAAGAGTAACGAACTGCAATCAGACTGGCAATTGTTATAGAAAAAGACACACAGTTTATCCAGAATAAAAAGGCTTTTAATTGCAACAATGGAATCAAAGGCACGGTACATACTATCAATACATATAAAACGATGCTACAAGCAAGCAATTTCCATTTTTTAAACAGCAAAAGCAAGAGAAGGTCATTTCAACAGTGAGCTTGCCTCTATGTGATATCTTAAGTAACAAACAGAGGAGACTCAAAATTAGTATTCCTTTTTTTTTATCAGTTAGTACAAACCCAAGAAGAATAATAAAATTTTAATACGAACAAACAACATAAATCAGCAACAATTACACAAGAACAGAAAAACCAACAGACATATACATACATAGCATGCATTGAGCACAGCTAAGGAGGTATTTCCTTAGACAATTATTAAGACAGTGACCCTACCCCCCAATACATATATGAATAAAAATGCTTATTTATTTATTTATTTTAATTTATAAATTTTATTGGGTTTTTAAGGGGGGAAAGGAGGGGTATGGAAAAAGGAAAAAAGGGAAAAAAGGGGAGGGATAGAATTTAAAAATTTTTACATTGAATATTCAAGCAAAGTAAAAGAAAAGTAATATAACATATTGATAAATTGCCAAATATTATCACAGTACTAAAAAGTTTGTTACTTCTTGCCATCTTTTCCGAGAATCTCATCGTATCTCCCTTTAAATAGCCGGAAAAGTCCTATCAAATTTCGATGCATTCTCTTATCTTTTCGTGAAAGTTCTTCTCTGTTGGCACTTTTGGGTTTTTTTCCAGAATTTTGCATACAATACCCCTTGCAGCAACATTACATGTGAAGTATTCTTTCTCTATCATATAAATATTATACAGTATTTACTATGTTTAAATAAGAAAAGTATCTGGTCTAAGCTCTATCTTAATTTTCAGACATCTTTCTAAAAATATTTTTTTGGCCATTTTCCAATATGCCTTTCCCCTCTTTACATGTCCACCACATATGAAAAAGTCCCAAACAGTCATATTTACTTTTCCAACTTTTGGGGTGAGCAATTATACATCTTAGATAGTCGGGGTGGTGCGAGATGCCATCTATAGAACATCTTATAAACAGTTTTCCTTAAAAGAAATAGATTTAGAGATTTTAACTGTTTTCCACAGAGAGCCCATTTGTTTAGATGAATAGGATAACCAAATTTTCTGCCCATCTTATCATAGTGTCTTTGACCAGTGTATCAATCATTTTTTCATTTAACAATATAGTGTAAAATATTACTAAGCAGCTTGGCGTCCCCAGGGGAAAAAGAAATTTTATCAAGTGGAGTATCATAGTCGTAAAATATTTTGGTGAGGTCTTTGAAGTGTGAATATATTGTTGATACTTCCACCACCCTAAATTGTAGCCTTCTGATACTAATTTCCCTAATGGTTTCAATGAAGGTCAACATTCAGAAGGTGTCTATAAGTTATAACTTTTTGGGGTTTCACTTAATGGGGCTATAAATCGCCCCTTTAGCGGAGATAGCCACAGTGGTGCTTTAGAGTAGAATTGTTTTTTAATCGATAACCATATTCTAACTAGGGCGTTCCTTAACCAATTTTTTTGAAGAAGAAAGGTATGTTACCCTTATACCACATGTAATAATGCCAGCCCTTGTCTGGGCCATAACTCTCAAGCTGCAAAATTCTTTTGTTTGTCAATCAAATCCAGTCTTTAATCCAGGTCAGGAAAGCACCTTGTAGTAAAAATACTAAAATTAGGAAGGGCAAACCCACCATTTTGGTTCTATCCTGTAGATAGACATTTTTAATCCTTGCTTTTTTTTTTTGCCATATGAATATACTTTATACCTTTTTTCCAGATCCGTAATGATCTTAAAATTAGGTAAAATAGCAAGGATTGAAATAAGAAAACCCAGTTTAGGTAAAACATTCATTTTAACTGCAGCAATTCTACCTTTAAAGGGATAATTGGAGTCTTGCCCAAAGTTTCGAGGTCAGCTTTGATTGTTTTTATAACATTAACATAGTTATCTTTGAGTAAAGAGTTAAAAAACGTTAGATACAGTAAACCCAGATATTTTACCTTACTGGCATTTGGAAACCCGATTGATTTACCAGTTTTTTCAATCATAAAAGAGGTCATATTTTTGGTGAGCAACAATGTTTTTTTCTCTGTTTACCTTTAATCCAAAATTTTAGAGTATGCCTCCAAAGTCTTCAAGAGTTCTAAAGAGGAGGTCTGGGGGTTCTCCATAATTAACCAACAAATCATCTGCAAAAGCTGTACCTTATAAACTTCTCCTTTGCTCTGTTAAGCCTTGAATACCGGGGGTTTTTCTTATAACATGAGGAGTACCTCCATAGTTAATAAAACAAGAGGGGAGAGAGGGGGCATCCTTGCCTGGACCTTTATATATATTGACTGTGTCTGTAAGGTGCCATTGACTATAATCCTGGATTTTTGGGTGGAATAGATTTGTTTGATTGCTCCCAGCTTTCTATGGCCACATGTAGATAATCTAACTGATTTTAAGTAAGAACCGGGATACGTTATCAAAAGTTTTTCTCAGCATCGATAAAAAACGAAAGCTACTTGCTTCTCGGGGGGGATTCGTAATATTCCAACACTTTGAGGAAAGTTCTGATTTTTGGATTGAAGATGTCTTTTCGGAAGAAAGCCGACTAAATCATGCGATATCAAAGGGGGTAAATCGCCCCGCCATCTATTAGCCAAAATGGTTGCAAAGTTTTTTATAATCCACATTAAAAGGGCAATTGGCCTGTAGTTCTGTATCGAATTTTTTTGATTTCCCTTCTTTGGGAATCATGTCGTAGGAAAATTTCCAGGAATCTGGTATGTCCTTCGCCTTCTAAAATGGATGTAAAAAGATTTTTCATTTTTCCAGAGACTATCTCCGAGAATTTTTTGAAAAATTTGACCGATTGAGTCGGGACCAGAGCCCTGTTCATTTTTTGGTGATTGATAGCCTCTTTATTTCCATCATTGTAATAGGAGCGTTCGTCTGGGTTTCTCTGTTTTTCCCAGTAATTTTTTGGGAAATTGGCTTGTTCGAGATAATGAAAGATGGCATCTTGGTCATCGTCTCTGGCTTGAATAAGTTCTGGTATATGCCTCTAAAATTTTTTTTGGATTTGTAACTGCGCTGTCTGATTTTCCCCATTTTATCTTGAGTGATGATATGATTTTTGAGATTGTACCTTTTTTAAACCTGTGGGCTAACCATCTGCCTGGTTTTTTTTGCATTTTCCCACAAATTCAGTTTGGCCAACTTGATTTTGTGAGCTATATCGCAGTCAAAATCAATTTAGTTCATGCCTACAAAAGCCAATCTTTGTCCAGCTGCTCATTGCGGGATCGTGAATTAGATCCGTTTCAAAACTTTTCATCGTATTAAGAATTGATTAAAATTTGCTTTTTTCCTCTCTTTATTCCGTCTTGCCATATATTGAATGACAAAACCTCTAAAAAAGGCTTTGAGGCATCCCCACACAGTTTTCAGTGGTGTACCCTTGTTCAGGTTCATTTCAAATATAGGTTCAAGTCTTTGGCTGCCTCTAAAATAAAAATTTTTTATTTCCCTCCACAAGGGTTTAGTTTGAATTTTCCAGTGTCGGGCTTACCCAAATTTTTAGTGTCCATAAAAGGCATTGTGATCAGATATTGTTCGGGGCAAAGTTTCTATATCCCTTTATTTACAGAAGATCGGATGTAGACCAGCACATATCTATACGGGAGAAAGAGGCATACTGGGCTTGAATAAAAGGTGAAACCATCTTTTAGTGATTTTCCTTCTCCAAATATCTTGAAGTTCTAAAAAAGTTGGACATGTCCAGAAATGATTAGGCAGTGTGGAAGATGAGATCCTGGATTTTTTCCTTTTGGATGTTTCCTATCAAAAGATGGAGAAAGTACAGCATTGAAATCTCCCAATATTATTAACTGATGGTTTCGTATTGCAGCAGTTTCTTGGCCAATTCTTCGAAAAAGGTTTGTCTTCCATGATTATCATTGGGGCGTATATACCAGCAATAATTGTTTTCTTTTAATTGGATATTTGCCTGGACAAGGATCCATCTGCCCTCTTCATCTTTTTCCAGAAGGGTTGGGAAGAGCTCTGTTTAAATATAGTGCCACTTCCATTTTGCTTCTTTACTTTGTTTTTATGTGAAAATAAATTTCCCCAATTTATTTTTGGGTTAAATATTGTTTTATCGCTTTCTCAAAATGTGGGTTTTCCGTAAACCAGTGTTTTTCAACCACTGTTCCGCGACACTAGTGTGCCGCGAGATGTTGCCTGGTGTGCCGTTGGAAAAATTGAAAAATTCGAAAAAATTTTTAAAAAATGTCGAATTTTTCTCCCACTAGGCGGGGCGCCGACTGTGTCCCCGGGTATGGAGTGGGGTTTTTTACCCCACCCTCACGGGCCCGCAGGGCGGCAATTGGCGCTCCTCAGGGGACACCCTCCCTTTTCTGATGTCCGGCTGTGATTGGTCAAGACTCCAGCCTGGACCTATCACAGTAGGACATCATTTTCCGACTTTCCTTCCCCTCCGAGCACAGTGTGCGCAGCAGCGGAGAGAAGAAGACGTCGCGACTCGAGTCAACCAAAAAGGCACAGACCCTTAAATTTTTTAACATTTTCTAATGGTGGTGTGCCTCGTGATTTTTTTCAGAAACAAGTGTTTCCTTTGCCCCAAAAAAGTTGAAAAACACTGCTGTAAACAGATGATTGAACATTGTTGTTTTTGGAGGAGATTAAAAGTCTTCCGACGCTTCTGTGGGGTATTCAATCCATTGATATTCCATGTTAGGATTTTCTGGGCCATCTTGTTTTACTTCCAACGATATTTCTTTTTCCCTGATTTTGGCCTGAGATAGTGTTTCGGCCTGGCCCCCTCCCACTGCGCCATGAGAATCCCTTTATCCTGCTTTTAGAAACTCTTGTTTGGGGGTCCTGATTTTCTCGGCTGTCCCCTCTTTGGTGGTGGTTTGAGTATCGGGCGTATCCTCGCCTTCGGAGGAAGATGGTGAAAGGAGAGGGAGAGTAAACCCAAATTCCGTGTTTTTTTTTTTTTGCAAAGTTTCTAGCCTTTTTGGTGGATTCAATTTTCTGTAATTTCCCTTCCCATTGGGAAAAAGAGACCTTGAGGGTAGAGCCACTTGTATCTTATGTCCTGCTTGAGCAGAATTTAGTAAGAAAAGAATATTCTTTTCGCATTTTACGACATCCCAGGGACGTCTTTTCAATATTGTCACTTTGGATTTATTAATTTCCACCTCTTTGTCTCGGATAACCTTGAGATACAATCTCGGTGTATCTTCTGACTAGTTTTGACTATTACCTCCGGAGGTAGTTTGTTTCTTCTGTATAAGCTGTAGTTTACGGTAGATCACGTCTACCTCACGAAGGGAAATTTTTCAAACCGTGCCTCAAGTAAAGTGGCCAGGGTTTCTCCAAAATAGTGTAAGGTTTTCATCTTTATCAAAAGTGAGGTTTTGGATCCTTAAAATTTTAGAGGAGGCTTCGATTTCCTGCGTGAGGAAACCCGTCTGCTTGTTGATTTCCATTGTGGCTTCAATTTCTTTTAGACGGAAGTCGGTTACGTTCATATTATCTTCCCCAAAGGGTTGTAAACGTCCACCGAAGGCTTCTAGTTTAGTATCCACATTCGAAAAACCCTCTTTCATTTCCGCTCTTAAATTAGAGAACCCGATCTTTGGTTCTGATACCAGTTTGGCCCGGTTAAATTCAACTGGTTAAGTTGCATCTAGGATTTGGCTTTGACTTGTTTGCTGAGACATGGTCGTTGGATGACCAGAGATATAGAAGCAGACTTTTTGTATGGGTGGAGTTTCTGCTCATTGTTGGGGATTTACAATACAGCGTAGTATATTTACTATATTGTGGAGGTAAAGAGACAGTTTTCCTCTCTCAGAAATATTACAAAGTCCCCAGTTGGCTTGCTACTTTCAAGAGATGTATTGTAGTTGCATACATAAAAAGTCCATAGATGGCGTATTGTAAACCCCCTTTTAAGCCAACCAGAGTCCGAAAACCCTATCGGAAGTAAAACGGATGTTTTAGGGTTAATCTGCCTTTAACGAAGAGAAATGAAAACTGCAGCCCTTTCCGAGAGGGAGATAATGGCGATTAAGCTGAAGAAGTAATTAGGGGGGAGCAATTCTTTTCGGGAAGTTTGCTTGATTCATATTTTTGAAAAGGGGTATCTGGGGGAGGGAAGCCACTCACATTAGTGGAGGAGTAGACGCAGCTCGATCTCCATCCGGATCTTCCAGAGTCCCCAGCCGCACGGGAATTCCCAGGGGTTACAACCCCTCACGAGGAGGGGGGAAACCGCACCTGGGTGCCCCGATCGGTTCTGGGATATCTTCGCTCCCAGCGGGTGGTCTTGAAGTGGAAACCACCCTCTAGGGGCTTGGAAAACATTCGGCGCTAGCCGGCTGCATCAGCTAACCCTCATGCCGAATCGCCGCCATCTTGTCCCCCTCCAATACACAAACCCTTGTGTGCACACCATTGTGCACCAATAACATTTGGTTAGTACAGTGGTACCTTGTAAAAAAGGAATTAATTCGTTCCAAATGAAATTATGTTAACAAAATTTCCTTTTTACAAATTCCCATTGGAATGCATTGAAAACGGGAGTGATCCCATTTTTATGTTTTACAGATTCCACCAAAGACGATTATGTTAAGCAATTTCCCCCCTATCTCTGGAATTTTTATTTTGTACAAATTTTATGTTATACAAGTTGTTTTTATACAAGGTCCACTGTACCTTAGCATAAAGATCTGTATGGCTGCTGGTATAAAACTGACCTCCTTTAGCAAAGAAGAAATGTATAAGTGACTTAATGCTTCTCTGAGCAATTTGCAATGGCATTAGATCCTGAGGGCTGAAAAATTGCACCCAAAATTTATCAATTTAACTTGCTCAATTGGGTTGTCATTTATTTGCCATTTAGTACAACCGTTTCCTGGTAAACAATAAACTTGGATTTATCATAATTAATTATTAACTCCTCAGCTTTGCAATAATTGCCCAAGGCTCTTAAGAGCTGCCGTAAGCCACAAAGGTTAATGAGAAAGTGCCACATCATCTGCTTATAAGAGAGTTGACAGGGTCTGTCCTAGGTTTGGAGGGTGAGAATTTATTCCAATAAATTCCTAACCAAGAGTAGATGTAGATGTTAAACAAAGTGCGAGCCAATACATAGCCTTGTTTGACCCCAAAATGTGTTGGGATGGCATTAGTAAGATGCCAACCCTGTTACATCTCACTTTCACCCAAGTTTTTGTTGTAGAGGCAGCGAATCAGGAGCAACAGCCGCCTGTCAATGTTGGTTGCCTCCAATTTATGCCGAAAGTCTTCTCGTGAGATCAAATCAAATGCGAGTTTCAATAAAGGCGGGTGCATAGAGCTCCTTTGTCTTGGGTAAAATATTTATCCACAAGATGTTGTAAAACTATACCGTGGTCTCCTGTGGAACGTCCAGATCTAAATCCTGCTTGCTCATCCTCTAAACGATTTCTTCATCTCTCCAGCTTGTAAATTTATCAAAGAAATGATGGCATAAAAATTTGCTGATGACACTTAGCAAGCTGATTGGTCTATAATTTGCAGGATCTGCCCCTTTTTCCCTTTTTTTTGAATTGGGATAATGATAGCAACCCCAGTCCTCAGGTATACTGCAAGCTGGTCAATGTGTGTAAATAATTTTGCCACTACTGGGGACAACCACTGCTACTGACTTTAAGGATTTCAAGGGAATGTTATCGCTCCTGGGTGCTTTTTCCTGCTTTAAGCTTAGCAATAAGTCTAGTAAATTTTGGAGGTGGAAAAGGGGGCCACTCAGGTAAATCAAGGATTTGCAGATTGTGGAATCAAACATCCAGATTGTTTGGCAACATAAAAGATCAGTGAAATATGATTCCCAAGTCTCAACAGGTATGAGAAAATTTTTTTAAAACATCTGCAGTGATGATAGTCTAAAATGTAATGTGCAACAATATGAGTCTTTGATAGTAGTCCCCAAATACATAAGCACATGGCCCTAGGCCTGACATTTTTTTTTTGCAGTAAACATACTTAGTAGACATTTTATCCGATCCTAGAGAAATTCATTGGAATCAGCCAAAAGAATTTTAAGCTATCTGAAACACACAAAAAAATACGTTTGGTGATTAGCCAAACCCCCAGGAACCAGCATTACAAGGTTTTTTCAGATTCAAGCTGGGCATGTGATATTTTATCCAGAAAATCAACTTCAGGAAATTATTGAAATTAACTGGAGTGCTCATTGATTGGAAAGTAGCTAAGCAAATTACGTGGTCTTTGGGACAGCTGAAGCTGAATATGCGGCTTTATCACAAATATCCACCAAAATTGAAATTGTGATACAGTTTCTGGAAATTTATGTGTATTTGTACATAAACCATAGTTGGGGTTTGAGGATAATCAAACATGCATACATATGGCCAAAGCAAAGGTTGACAAAGCAAAAACCAAACATGTTAGCTTGAATATCAAAATGTTAAAGAAAGCAGTTCAAAGGAAAAAAATTGAACTGAAATACTGTCCATCAGAAGATATGGTTGCTGATATATTTGACAAAAGCTTTAGGGTCGGAAAAACATTACCATATGATGGGGGAAAATTTGGTTTGGTTGAAATGTAAATGTAAAAATTTATCTGTAAAGTAATATACCAAAATGTTTTGACATGTTTCACTAACACAATTAGAGGGGTGTTAAGGTTTATACAAAATGGATTTAGAATTGTCCCTAATTGGGGGTGAGCAAGACAGAGCAGTTTGGACATGCTCAGTTATCAATTTGCTGACAATGGTTGCATCAGCCACATAATATAAAAGAAAGTTTGTCCTGTATGTGTGGGTGGTTGGAAGAGCAGCATGTTACTTTGTCCGTTTGGATCCGGAAAGTTTGGACTACAGGACTGTCAAAGAATATTTCAGTATGCCTGCCAATTCTGTTTTTGTTACTGGATTTTTTATATTTTGTAATACAGTTTTTTTTTGGTGAGGGGGTCACCACTGTATTTGCGTCTTTATTTTTACACTGCTTTTCAGGGTGTTTAAAGCCCACACTCTCTACACATTTTTTACAGTCATTTTCCGCTGAACCACTCTGCCACAGCCTCCCCACCCACCCACGACCCCCACCCACCTCCTTCTGCTCCCCCCTCGTCCCCCCCCTCCCTATATATTTGGGTCCCAATCTGGGAGAGATCCAGAAGAGGAGAGGAGGAAGAGAGGAAAAGGCTTCCCCTCCTTCCTAACCCCTTTGGGGGGTGTCCTCTGGGGTGCGCCCCCCACTTTCCTTCCCCCGCCTTCCTCCAAAGTCAAGACAAAGGAAAGCCCCCTCCCCCCCAAAAAATACCCACAATCCCCTCACCCCCCGCCCGCCCACAGCCTCTGCTTCCCCAGGAGGCTCTTTGATTTTTTTGGGGGGGGGCAGAGAGAGACCAGAAGGACCCCCCCTGCAGGAAGGGAGGGGACTGTCTAGGAAAGACCCCACATTTCTATCACCACTGGGGCCCCCACTTCCCCCTTCCCCCCCCCTCCCCCAGGAGGACGCTCTAGGAAAGACACTCCTCTCAATCACCACTTTTTCCCTCCCTTTTCCTTCTCAGCCCCCTCCTCCCCTCCAAGGACGCTGTAGGAACGATGCCACTTCTATATCACCACTTGCCCCTCCTCTCTCCCACCCTGTAGAGGACGCTCTAGGAAACGAGGCTAACCTCTTGCTCGCTTTCCTCCCATCTACCAATCAATCATCGTTTCTTTCCTTATCTATCTATCTAACTATCTATCTATCTATCTATCTATCTATCTATCTATCTATCTATTCTATCTATCTATCTATCTCCCTCTGAGATCCACCTGTCTTGCTAGACTACTCTGGACAGTTTACCAGACAAATAAATCATATATATTTGTTTTTTTCCTGTATTTCCAGATTGAGGGGGGGAGAGCTCTCTAGGAATCCCAATGCCTCTTTCCTTCACCCCACTTGCCCCCTTCTGCACTTCCTTAGGGGAGGACTCCTAGGAATTGGCATTTCATCTCTATCTCAGCCTCTCCACCACCATCACTTTCCCCCCCACACCCTTATTCCTGCCTCATTACCCAACATCTAAAGATCATTTAGGAAGAGGATGAAAACAAGTGTCCCAGGACTTTTGCTTGGTTTTGGAACAGAGGAGGAGGAGGAGGAGGAAGGAGGAGGAGGAGGAGGGAGAGGAGAAGAGAAAGGGGGCTTACCCTTTCTTTCCAAACTGCCAGCCTCTCCTCCGTTATCCCACAAAGAGTAACGAACTACAATGAGACTGGCAATTGGAAATCGCCATAGAAAAAGACGCACAGTTCTTCAAATAAAAAGGCTTTTTATTGCAACAATGGAATCAATTACACTAAAATGGTGATTCTCTGATAAGCAGAGAAGACCCTTTTTCTGGGATCCCCACAAGAGTAATCCATCCATTTCAGTTTGAGTCAGGCAATATACATCACATTAATTTCCACAGGTCACCCTATTTCAAGACAGGGAGTCTTTTGAGATCCACACAACTCTACCCATGTAACCCATTTGTGTTCGTTGAGCATGACATAGTTTCCTCATTTTGACTTAAAACAGAACATTACTTCACTTTAGTTACCCACGGTACATACTATCTATGCATTTTAAAATGATCCTAAAGCAAGCAATTTACATTTTTAAAATAGCAAAACCATAAGAATGACTTTTCAAAAGTGAGCTGGGCCCCTGTGTGAAATCTTAAGTAACAGAGGAGACTTAAAATCAGTATTCCTTTTTTTCTTATCATTTCTTATCAGAAGCAGTTTTTCAGTTTCCCTGCCACTCTAGGAAGAGGAACTCACTGTCCCCCACCCCCTTGGAGACCAAATACTATCCCTTTCTAGACCTTCCTCCCCCCCTCCCCCCCTCCTCCTCTTGGCCCAGGCAGGATTCGGCCCCTGAATCAGAGCCACAGAATGCTCCTTCTGGGAAACTCAAGGGTTTGGGGTTATTTTAAAGTATTGTTTCATTGGCACGTTCACATATTCAGACATATGGCAACAGAAGGAAATGTGCAGGATGAAGGCTACCTCCCCTCCCATTCAAGATACGCAATTCAAATGGGAGGGGGGGTTTTTATGGCCTTGTGAAGTGCAGCTTCATTCCTGCCACTCTAGAAGCTGCACTTGCTGCCTTTCCCTCCACCCCCCATATGAGACCCTCTCCCCGCCCTCCCCTCATTGGAGGGAGGGGGGATGATCTGCCCCTGGAGAAGGCCTGGTTTTTTGGGGGCGGGGAGGGAGTTTGGCCTATGTCTTCCCCCCTCCCCATCACCTGTCCCGGGTTTCCCACCCCAAAAAGCTGCTTCCCTCAATTCCTTTTCCCTTGGGGGGGGGGGGGGGGGAACGGGGGTTGCCTTCCAAGACCCTCCATTCCCCCCTTGCCACTGCACAACAACCCCCTTCTCCTCATAATTAGCCCTGATTTTTCTCTCCTTCTTCCTCCCCCCTACCAAATAAAAGGGGAAGGAGGGAGAATTGGGAAAGAAGGGGGGGTGATTGAGGGGGGTTCAGAGGGGAGGAACCTTTTGCCTCCTTCTGCATCTGAACCTCTTTCCACACTCCAGACATTCAGGTGGCCCCTGTGTGGATCCGTGATGCCTAGCAAGGTTCCAGCTTGATTGAACCTCTTTCCACACTCCAGACATTCAAATGGGTTTTCACCGTGTGGGTTCTTGTGATGGCTAGCAAGGCTTCTAGACTCACTGAACCTCTTTTTTTCCCCACTCCAGACATTTAAATGGCTTCTCCCCTGTGTGGGTCTGTGATGCCTAGCAAGGTTTCCAGCTTGATTGAACCTCTTTCCCCCCACTCCAGACATTCAAATGGCTTTTTTCACCTGTTGGGTCTTGTGAGGTGAGCAAGGCTTACCAAATGTCTGAAGTTCTTTCCACACACTAGACATTCAAATGCCTTCTCATCTGTGTGGGTCTTGTGATGGCTAGCAAGTGTCCAGCTTGACTGAACCTCTTTCCACACTCCAGACATTCAAATGGCTTCTCACCTGTGTGGGTCCTGTGATGCTTAGCAAGGGTTCCAGACTCACTGAACCTCTTCCCACACTCCAGGCATTCAAATGGCTTCTCGCCTGTGTGGGTCCTATGATGACTAGCAAGGTGTCCAGCTTGACTGAACCTTTTCCCACACTCCAGACATTCAAATGGCTTCTCCCCCTGTGTGAACTCCATGATGACTAGCAAGGTGTCCAGCTTGACTGAACCCCTTTCCACACTCCAACATTCAAAAGGCTTTTTCACCTGTGTGGGTCCTGTGATGCTTTGCAAGGCTTCCAGACTCACTGAACCTCTTCCCACAGTCCCCGACATTCAAAAGGCTTTTCCCCGCCTGTGTGGGTCCTGTGATGCTTAAAAGGTCTCCAGCTTGACTGAACCTCTTGCCACACTCCAGACATTCAAATGGCTTCTCGCCTGTATGGGTCCCGTGATGACTAGCAAATGTCCAGCTCGACTGTAAACCTCTTTCCACACTCCAGACATTCAAATGGCTTCTCTCCTGTGTGTTCCTGTTATGCTTAGAAAGGTATCCAGCTTGACTGAACTTCTTCCCACACTCCAAACATTCAAATGGCTTCTCACCTGTGTGGGTCTTGTGATGGTAGCAAGGCTTAAAAGAATGTCTGAAGCTCCTTCCACACTCCAGACATTCAAATGGCTTCTCACCTGTGTGGATCTTGTGATGGCTAGCAAGGCTTACAGAATGTCTGAAGCTCTTTCCACACTCCAGACATTCAAATGGCGTCTCACCTGTGTGGTCCTGTGATGGGTAGCAAGGCCCCAGCTCGACTGAACCTCTTTCCACACTTCAGACATTCAATGGCTTCTCACCTGTGTGGTCCTGTGATGCTTGGCAAGGCCTCCAGCTCGACTGAACCTCTTTCCACACTCCAACATTCAAATGCTTCTCACCTGTGTGGGTCCTGTGAATGGGTAGCAAGGTCTCCAGCTCGACTGAACCTCTCTCCACATTCCAGACATTCAAGTGGCTTCTTTTCCTGTGTTTGTTCTCATGTGTATAGTTTTGGTCTCTAGAATGACTTAACCCTTTCCTAAAAGAGAAGCCATGACTAAGGATGTTAATGGCTTCTCACCTTTGGTGAATTTTCCTATGGGGAGAAATTGTTGAGTGCTCATAAAAGATTTTTAGTACTTAGTGTACCCATTCTTTTCTTCTCCTGTGGGTGTTTTCGGAACTGCTTGGCCTTTCCTCCTGACAAGTAATAGATTTCTCTAAACTTTACAGATATCTGTTCTCCTCTAAGCTTCTTCCTTCTGGTTTGATTCTCAAAAGCCTCTGTTGGATCTGAATATTCAACTTATTCCTCTGATGCTTGGTGTCCTCCTCTTTTTTTCTTCTCTACGCATCTTAACCTGCAAAATTAAGTGACCACAAAAACAGAGTTTTAAATCAAGTAACAAACCCCAATGGACTGCCATGGAGGAGGCAGGAGAATGAACACAACTCCAGGGGGGGACCCACCTTCACCCAACTCAGCGAAGAGGCCCCATTGTGAATATCCTGAAGAAAACCAGGGAATTTATCACGCTCTTCCTGTGACAATCTGTGAGGAAAGGGTTCCTTTCCAGGCGGGTTTAAAATCTAGTGAGGTCCAGGGTAAGAAATGGATCCAAATTTTTTCTACACCTTCATTTTAATATTTATAGATCATTTTTGTATCCAACTACAGAACATGCGTTGGCTGATCATACCTCTTCCATATAAAATTTATGGTGCTTATGATTACCTTCAAAGCAACCACTCAGACAGTTTGGTTATTTTGAGGGAACAATCGCTCTTTATTGGCGGGAAAAACCCAAAATGGACATATTTGAATACAGAAGCTTCAAAGTAATAACAAACAAGAAGGCAAAATGCACTGCTTTATACTGCCCCATAATGCTTAAAGCACTCTCTGGGTTTGGTTACAATTTAGTGATGCAGGTCTACACTGCCCCATGACCACACAGCTGGGAAATCAATTTTCTGTCCTCAAGATAAATCTACAAGAAAAACAGAACAGCAAAAAGTCTTTTTTTCTCTAACCACTCAAAAGAGGCTCTCCCTGTGCAATCACTCCATGGCAAAAAATTATTTTTTTCTAAAATGTATTTGAGCATGGGGGTGGCACAGAAGAACATCCACATTGAATAACTGATCTGTCACACTGAATATCTTATTTTTATGACACTGTTTATGGCTGTGTGGGGTGAGGTGCTTTAACTCCTGTAAGTGACCCAAGGGCAGTCTCAGTGAATGAATCCATAGAATAAATCAAGGAAGTTGAAAAGCCTTCTTCATGACGCATGCGGGGGGGCCCCTTTTTACAAGGGGAGCATCCCAGAAGGGCAAAAAAAAAATAATCTATGCCCAGGAGGCAAAGGATCCTTACCGGACAGATTTTGTTCCCAGAATCTCAAAGGGATCTCGTCACGCAGAGACTCCAGCCTGGACCCAGAAGATCCCACTCTCTGTGGGGAAATATTGGGTCACCTCCTCAAGGACACCGGAAAGCTGAAAATTTAAACAGAATTTAAAATGAAAGGCACTGTTCACTGTCTCGGGACTTCTCTAACTGTAGGAACATCTCACCTGCACATATCTTTCCCGCCTTCGCCTGCTTAAAGGCCTTTTTCCCTTTCTCCACCAAACCCGGGGAGCTGAAAATGGAGAAAATGAATTTTCTAGGAACTGAGAAGGAACCACCTTTTGGAAAGCGAATGGCCCTGAATCTTCTTTTTTTTTTGGGGGGGGGGTGGATTTTCCCTATTAATCTGCTTTCCTTTTTTGTTTAAACAGGCTTTCAAACTAGGCTCTTCAGTTAGGCAGGAACGGGCTTTAAACCCCAGGAGCTCAATCCGCTGAGCGGCAGCACCGGGGACTCGAACAAATGAGCTGCCCGACTTTGCAGCCAACCATTTTAGGGAGCCCAGCCCCCAAAGGGAGGCAGGGATGGGTGGGGGGAAAGAGGGAGGAAATCTGCCGTCCTCCTCCTCCTCGTGGCCCAGGCAGATCCAGTCCTAAATCAGAAACCTTTGGGGGGGCTTTTACACAACCTCTAAAATCCGTGTCAACTTAAATTCGGACCAGAATCGGCAGGCTTGTCGCTCTTCATTCCGCAAATCCATTGTTCCTGCTGTGTGAGGGAAGGGAGAAAAAAAGGGGAAAAAATGCAGGCTCCACCTCTGTCTGCCAGTCAAAGCAGCCCCGAGCAGCCCTGTCGTCCATAAATTTCCCATCTCTTAAACGGGCGGCGGGGACAAACAAACAAACAAACAAACAGAAGGCGGGAGCCCAGCATTCACAGTTTACAAAAGCGCATCAGAAGATTTTTTACCTGCTGGAGGCCAGGGACTCCAAAAAGTGTGCTGGGTTTTCGCTATAGGAAGGTGTGGTCGTACTTAATTTTTTTTTAAGTCTGGAAACTGGTGAGAAAACATTTTTAAGCTCTGGATCTGGAGCCCTTTGCCTCGGATTTCCAGGTCGTGTAAAAGCGCCCTTAGACACCCCTTCTGTGAAACTCAAGGGGTTGGGGGGGATGGGGGGCAGGCCTTCCTCCTCCTCCTCATTCCCAGGACTCAGAAAGGGGAGCCCCCAACCCTTTTCCAAACCCCCCCCTCCTCTTCTTCCTCTCCTTGGATTTCCCCTCTTCTTCCCCCCATTCGAGTGGGGAGAAGGAAACCCCTTCCCTTCCCTTGGAGCCCTCCTTCCCCCTCTTCTAAATCCGCACCTTAGATGGAAGGATGCCTGGGGACTTCCCCTCCCCCCTACAACCCCCAATCATCCTCCCCTCACCTCTAACGCCAATCACCCCAAACATTTTGCAAGGAACTGGAGAAGCTTTTGGAACAGCCAAAAACCCGTTCAGGGACGGGTTGCCCTTGAACCATTAATGAGACCAGATGGCTGGCACTCAACATCAAAAAGGCTGCAGAGCAGCTTTTAAACTGATAACAACCATCTTCCGAGTGAGCTGCGCCTTGCACAGTCCCTGCCCCGCCTTCAAAAAGCTTTGAAAACCTTGACCTTCAGGGAGGCATATGGTGACATTATTTTTTTAGCCATCCCGCCCCTGTATGCATCTTGCTGAGTTTTGCCCCTCTTTTTTTTTATATATTTTTAATCTCCTGTTAAACCGGCCCAAAGTTCCGCGTCGGCGGTATACAAATGAAACAAACAAACAAACAACAACAAAGTGAAAAGCCTTCTTCATGACACATGCGGGGGCCCTTCTTACAGGGGGGATTTTCCCAAAGGACAACAAAAAATTACTCTATGTCCAGGAAGCAAAGGGATCCTTACCTGGACAGATTTTGTTTCCCAAATCTCAAAGGGAATTTCCTCACGCAGAGGACCCAGAAGATCCCACTCTCTGTGGGGGAAATAGGGGTCACCTCCTCAGAGGACACCCGGGCAGCTGAAAATGGAAACAGAATTTAAAAATAAAAGGCACTTTCACGTCTCGGGACTTCTCTAACTGTAGGAACATTGTCACCTGCTACAGTATCTTCCCCCTTCCTCCTGCTTAAGGGCTTTCCCCTTTTCCACCCAAACCGGGGAGCTGAAAATGGGGCCGGAAGATGAGTTTCTAGGAACTGAGAAGGAACCAGCCTTTTGGGAAAACGAATGGCCCTGAATTGTGCATCCTGGACCAAACCACCAAAAGTGGCCCAGCCCTGCAGCAGAGAGAACATGCAGGAAGAGGCTGACTCTTTCGCGACCGATTTCCACCTCTGCTGGAAAAAAAACATCAGCTTCAAAGGGGCCTTCCTTCCTTCCTTCCTTTTGGGAAAAAACCATGTTGGGAAAAGGGAAAAAAAAAGAGATTCTCCCCGAGAGAGGTGGGGAGGAAATGGCCTTCCCTCTTCTGCAATTTATTTCCCAAAACAAACCACTTTATTTCGAGTATTTTTACCCTGGTTTTTTAGCATTAAAAAAGGACCCAGGTGGCTCAACTCTGGGTTCGGGTTTGGGGCCCCACTTATTTTGGGGGAATAAAACGACTAGACAAAATGCTTTCCCGTGTGTGTGTGGATGGATTGTAATTCCCAAAAGCCCATCTCCAAAGGCCCCTCTCCAGCCTTCTTCTTCTTGCTTCTTAGCTGTTAGTTCTCTTTTTGGGGGGTGGGGCATCCTGTCAACCCATGGGGCTTCTGAGAGAAGGGCTGGAGAGAGAGGAGAGAGAGAAGGGGTGGGGGGGAGCCCTCTGCACCCTGGGCAGAAAGCAGGGGACACAGAGAAGAGAGCTGCAGTGGGACATAGGCTCAGATTTTTGCTCAGGACAAGGAAACCTGGGAGTGGAGGGACTTTAATCCCTTCCTTCTTTGCCATCTCTCCCCCACAACACACACACTGGGGGGGGGGGAGAATTCCTTGAAATCCTGACCCCCCCCCAAAGGAAGGGAGTTCCTTCTGTGTCCCTCCCCCCACCCCTATATGAAGCTTCATTCTTTCCTTCTCGCTCTAAGAACTGCACTCCCTGCCTTTCCCCTCCTGGACCCCCAACTCCCTCCAATGCCCCTCTCCTCCTCCTCCTCCTCACTTGCAACCTCTCCCCCCAATTGCACAAAGCACCTCCTCCTCCTACCTGGGGGGTCTCTTTCCCCTCCTTCCAGCAAAACCACAGAGACCTTCTTTTTTGGGGGGGAGGGGAGACAAAAAGCCACGTGGAGAGAAGGTCCCCCCCTCTCTGGGCGCCTTCCGTTTTCCTGCCACTCCCAGGAAGCAGGACCATTTCCTTGGAGGAATCTGTGGCCAGAATTTTTTCTTTTTTTTTGGGGGGTGGGTTTCCCTATTGATCTGCTTGCCTTTTTTAAACAGCTCTTCAGTAGGCAGAGCCGGCTTTAACTGCGGGAGCAAACTCCGCTAAGCGGCAGCACCTGGGACTCAAACCGCTGAGCTGCCTGACTTTGAAGCCGACCATTTTTATGAGGGCCCGACCCAAAAAGCAGGCAGGGGTGGGTGGAGGGAAAGGGGGGGGGAATCAGCCTTCCTCCTCCTCCCCTCCTCCTCCTCCTCCTCCTCCTCCCCCCTCCTCATGGCCCAGGCAGATCCAGGCCTGAATCAGAGCCTTAAAAGGCCCTTCTGGGGAAAATCAAGGGTTGGGGGGAAGGGGGGGAGGCCTTCCTCCTCCTCCATGTCCTCCTCCTCCCCAGGACCCAGAAAGGGATCCCCCAACCCTTGCACGCCCCTCCTCCTGCTCCCGCCTTCCTCCTCCCCCCTTCTTCCTCTCCTTGGATTCCCCCCTTCTGCCCCTTTTGAGGGGGGAGGAAACCCCTTCCCTTCCCTGGGATCCCTCCTTCCCCCCTTCTCTAAATCCGTACCTTAGAGGGAAGGATGCCGGGGGACTCCCCTCCCCCCAAAAACCCCCAATAAATCCCTCCCCCCCCCCCCCCAACCCCAAATCACCCCAAACATTTTGCAAGGAACTGGAGAAGCTTTTGGGACAAGCCAAACCTGTTCAGGAGGGACGGGTTGCCCTTAAAACCATGATGAGACCAGATGGCGGGCGCTCAACATCAAAAAGGCTGCAAAAGCACTTTAAAACTGATAACTGGGGGGGGAAGCCGACAGGACTGAGTGGCATCCGGACTGCTGTGCCCACAAGGACCCCGGTTTCCTCCCTACACCCCAGGAGAGGCTGAAAAACACAGGCAACGGGCCCCCTCTGAAGGAACGGATGGAACTAAGAAAAGGTGGTCTTTCACACCCTCTCATGGTACAAGTGTGGAATGCAACCTAAAAGCCGAACACATTTAAATATTAACCCAGAAGAAGCTATGCTAAGCCACTGGGGCACAGAAAACCCTAGACCCCCTTGTGAGTGGACAAATGCTTGGGTTTCTCCCACCAGGACGAGGGTCCGGCTGGACCACCAAGGGTGCTTTCACATGACCCCTAAATCTGATGCAAAGACTGGGAAATGCGGAGCTTAAAATTGTTTTCCCAGCCCGCAGCGGATTTTTTTAAAAAAAGTACAACCATGCCCACTGATGTGCGCCCCAGCGCATTTACAATACCTGGCCTCGAGGAGGTAAAAAAATTTCCGATGCAGATTTTTAAATACCTGGCTCTTCACTTTCTGTTTGTTTGTAAATGCCTGGCTCTCTTTCTTCTTCCTCTTTGCTTTTTGTTTTCCCACTCCCTTTAACAGACAGACTGGCTTCCAGTCCTCCTACCAAGTAGCTGCTGCTAAACTGAAGGAGGCGGTGAGCTGGCACTTTTTTTCTCCCTCCCCTCACCACAGGGAGGAACAATAAGTGTAGGAGAACAGAAGATTTTGGCCAACGGTCTACAAAAAATGCCCTGAATTAGCCCACTTTAGAGGGAGTGAAATTTAAATGTTAACATTTCAATTTGTTTTGAGTTTACCCATAATTTACCCGACACCCATAATTTTAAATTGTGCACCACTCTAAGGGGAATAAAGGGTTTTTTTTTTTTTTGCACAGCATTTTTTTTGCATACAGAATGGAAACATTACCCTGTAAGGTCCTCGCCTACTCCCCCAAAGATTTCCCCTTTTTTTTTTTTTTTTTGGTGTTTCCCGAAACGGATGAAAAAATTTGGGAAATGGCGTGCGCCAGTCAAGGGGATTTTGATTGATCCTTCCTGGTACTGCTGAAATAGTAAAAAAAAAATAACAGAGGACATTTCAGGAGAAACATCCAGTACACATCCACTGTCGGGCCTTGTCTGCCCGTTGGTCCCTTCCCTAAAGCAATTTTGCTTTTCTCACTGAGGTCCCAACCTCCGTCTCCACCGCTCCCCCCTCTAGTTCCATCCTGGTCATCATCCTTCCTCTTCCTTTCCCTTTTCCCCTGGTCCTTGACCCGATCTGACCCCCCCCCCCAATTCTGGGTTCTGGACTCCTTTCCCTTTTTTAATTTCCCTTTCCCGGTCATTTCCCTTTTCTAACTCATCCCAAGTCTCTCTCCTCTCTCTCTTTTTTCTCTCTTCCCTCCTGTCCTCAAATAAAATAAAAATGGAGGGGGCTTCCTTCCCTCATTTTTTTCCCTTCGCCCACGGTCCCCCCCTTGAAAACTTCTAAGGGGAGAGATAGCCCACCCAAAACCCCCCAAAACAGAGAGGAAGAAAGGAAAGAGCCCCCAAAGACGGCAGGGGTCCCACCTTTGGGCATCTCTGGGTGGGGGAGGGGAGAGAGAGATCCTGAATGGCCTCCCCCACAACCGCCCCTCCCCCACCCAAAAAGGGCCTCCCTACCCTGCTCCTTCCCTCGCCCCCTCCCCATATATCCACTGGGAGAGATCCAGAAGAGGAGGGGGGGAGTTGGTGGGCAGAGGAAGGAGGGGAACCCCCCCAAACACACAAACACCCCCAACAGGCCCCCCTTCCCCCCACCCTTTCCTTCCCCCTCCGCCTTCCCTCCAAAGACAAGGCAAAGGAACGCCGCGCCCCCCCAATAATCCCCTCACCCCGCCCAGCCACTGCCCTTTCCCCCGAAGGCTCTTTGATATACATAGGGGGGGGGAGAGACCGGAAGTGACCCTCCTACAGGAGGTGGACTGGTACTCTCTAGAATGAGGCCTCCGCTCTAATTCCCTCTTTGGGGCCCCCTCTTTTTCACCCCTTCCGCACCCCCCTCTAACCGCCTCCGCGGGGGAACGATCTAGGAATCACACTACCTCCTATCACCACTTAGCCCCTTTTTTTCTCTTCCCGCCCCTCCCTCTACCTTTCATTCAAGGTTTCTTTCCTTCTTTATCTATCTATCTATCTATCTATCTATCTATCTATCTACCCATCTATCTAAACTATCTATCTATCTATCTATCTATCTATCTATCTCTGAGATGCCACCCCCCTTCTAGATTACTCCTGACATTTAACCAGCCAAATAAATCTTCTATATTTGTTATAAGTCTCCTGTATTTCCTGATTTTCGGGGATCCCCATCTTGACCTCCCACAATTGGGGCCTTGTGGCCGAACAATCTTGCTTGGTTATGGAACAGAGGAGGAGGAGGAAGAGGAGGAGGAAGAAAAGGGGGCTTACCCTGTTTTCCACACTGCCACCTTCTCCTCTGTTGTCCCACAAAGAGTAACGAACTTCAGTGAGACTGGCAATTGGCAAATCGCCATAGAAAAAGATGAAATTTTCTCCCAGAATAAAAAGGCTTTTTATTGCAACAATGGAATCAAATGCACTGAATGGTGATTCTCTGATAACAAAGAAGGCCCCTTTCTGAGATCCAACAAGATAATTCATTTCCATTTCAGTTTGATTAAGGTAATAGATGTCACATTATCCCCACAGTGTCACATATTTCAAGACAGGCAGTCTTAGAGATGCGCACAAAATCTACCCAAGTATAGTTTTGTGTTTCACTGAGCACGTACAAACGTTCCTCATTTTAGCTCAAATTAGAATGTAAGCCACTCCAGGGTTCCACGCCGCGTTTCGGGGGGTCAAGAGATCAAAGACACGCCAAAGTTCCAAAGAAAAGGAGAAAAGCTTTTTTGAGCGTTGCAACGGGCACTCAGCCGAATCAGCTCGGGAAAATCTGGGGCAACGACAAAGAAACTCCAAACTTTTTAAAAATTTCTACTCCCTAACAGCCCCTCCTTTATCTAAATTGATAAGGATGCAGCTGTGGGTCATAAATCGAACGTAAAACAATGAGAACATACAGTGGATACAAAGTTCATACAAGGTACAAATCAATTTGAAGGGAAATTGAGGAGGAAAACATTCATCTTGCACTCTGCGGCGCCATCTGGCTTGCACTTCCCGGGACTCCGCGCTGCTCCGAGACGGGAGTTGTTTGACAGCCGAAGATCGATAACAATTCGAAGGCATCTGGCTTATGTCTGCCAGGAACACCTCGGCTAACTGTCTTCCCATTAAGCTAAGTGTTTATACTATCATTAATTTACAGCCCTACATAGCTGAGAAGGAATCTCAGGGTGAAAAGCAGGCTAGAATAACACGCTGGGGGGAGAATGAAAGGGGGAAACAGCAGAGAAAGAACAAGAGCGCTGCCATTTATATTTTTGTCAATGACAGTTATAAAGCTTTATTAAATTATCATTTTCATCATTCCCTCCTATTTCTAGTGGACACTCATTTTGAGTCGTCCATAGGGCAGGGACTCATAATCTTGCAATAAGGCAATTAACTTTGGTGCGGCTGTCTGTTCTACAACCCTTTGAATTGTGGATTGTAGAAACCACATTAGCAAGAATGCATATTAAAAGAAACAAAACAATACATAAGGGAGCAATTAGCATAGTCCCTAGAGCTTTCATCCAGGCTTGGGGCATCAGATCATTTATCCATTGCCATTGCATCCCTTTCCATTCTTGCGTCGGATTAAAAGTAAGCTGTTTTGATCTCCGTGGCTACTGATTTACAACCTTACCTACGGGATCAATTCGTGAGAATAAATTTTCCACATACGCCATTCTCTGAAGCAATAAATAATCCAACGCGAGCCTGTTTTGATAGACAGCTGTTCTTAACTGATCTGTCACTTCGCCTATAATGGTAAGTGCGGAAATGATGCTCTGACCTGCCAAATCCAAGACTGCTTGCAGTCGGATTATTCTGTTAAGTAAATAAATGGGAGTTCTGTACCCCATGAACCATCTTGAGCCCAAGTTGCTGGGCCATAAACACAAACAATTCTTTGAGAATCCCACATATCTCCTACATATTCTTCAGGATTCTTACATGGAAAACCTGCAAATGGGTAATCATCCCGCTTCCTCCGGTTTAAAGGGGCCCTACACCGGGGCAGCGAGATACTGCTGGGTTTCGATTGGGATAAGGAAAAATGATGGTTTGATAAATCCAAGGACACAAGACCCGACCATGAGGGGGCAAAAACTCATAAGCCATATTTCCACAAACCACAATACATATGCGAGCGCTTCCCATCCTTTGAAGTTTCAGAATAATATAAGACAACAAAGTGGTGTCAATGTTTCTGGCTGGGAGGCATTAGAAGTGTGAAAGCCATACACCATTTCCCCATGTTCCAATACAAGTTAAATCACCCACGGGAATGGTGCCATTCTGAGAGAAACAGACACGACAACCTACTGAGACTAATGGTCCATGTCAAATTTTTAGAGTGAGTTCTCTTTGTGATGTTTCCAATTTTTGACATATTATTATAAAGTTCTGGGTCACTTCCATTGCCTCCCACGGCCAATCCTCACCCATATTCGTCCCCCCACATACATAACAATTTGCAACTCCTAACTCAGTTGCTATTTATTGGGCCATGTTCAATAAACAGATTCTTTGCAGTTCCAGGATTTTAAAGGTTTTCCCCCCG
>JAWVWN010002157.1:0-13135 GCA_037367305.1 Phrynocephalus vlangalii
AAACACAAAAACAACGCACCCACTCTGTCCTAATTAATGGTTCCTTGAAGCGAACCAAGTTTAAATCACAGTTTATGATTAAGCTTACTTTTAGAGTATGGAAGTAACATTAAACTGGGGTTTAGCCAAAACTGGAAACAAAAGTTTCCCATCTGTGTCTCACAGGGACACCAGAGGATGTGAAAAACCTGAGCTTGCTCAGGTTTTTTTCCACAATGAAAATGCCATCATTTGATTGTACATTTGAACTGAGAGATCAGTGACAGTAGAAAGTTACATATGGGAGATCTAATGTCTTTTGTGCCCCTGATATTTCAACTGAAAAGAGTTTTCAAGTTGTTGGAAAAAAACCCCTGCACGGGTTTTTTACTGGAAGAACAAATGAGATGCCATGCTGTATGAAATACACCCTATTGCGTGCAAATTTTAACACTTTGAAAAAGTGTTATCTGTTTATTGAGCTCTAGCATTTTCCTAAAAGAAGCCAATTTGATATGCAAGATACTGAATAGTTTTTTCCTTGTTCTGTAATTCTTGCACTTTATCAGAAACCCTGACTGCTCCCGCCAACAGAGATGAGGACTCACCACACGACACCTTGGTTTCGTCTGCTACAAAAACATTCTTGTGTTACAAAATTTTCTTCATATTCTTTTTTTTAATTAGATCCAGATTCCTTCCAACTCGTCCGCCAACCCCTCCTGCCCCAATCCCACCAACAAAAGTCTTTGTCTTTAATCCTCTCGACACACAGGCCGACCACAAGCTCCGCGTATTGGAAATCATTTGCTGGAACCGGCTCTTGTCCAGCTTGAAAGGAATGAATGCTGACTCACAGAATGTCAGTCGGGCAGCGATAATGCCACTGTTGCGCTGCCAGCAGCCTCTCGGGAATGGGGAGAGTCAGATGAAAGCAACACACACACCACACACACACACAACCACACACACACACACACACACACACACACACACACACACACACACACACACACACACGCAGCCACTGGGGCCCCATTTTGCTGAGAAAGTTGCAGGGCCTGATGAAAATGAACCTCTCCAAGCTCAGCTCTAATTAAAGAAGGATTCTCATCAAAGCTAGAAGCAATGTTGCCTGGGCTTGTGTGAAGAGCAGGTCCACCTCTGATCAAGAGGGACTTTTTTGGTGGTTACTTCACGTCCTTTCCCCTGTTCCATGACTAGTTTTGTACCGTGACAGCGTTAGTCGCGATCATGTGGTTTTGTCCCTGTTTCAGTGTTCCCAGGTCGTGATAACCATGACAAGTGTTACCTCACGGTCTTGTACCGGGCAAACACTGCATTTTCTAGCTCCCTTTTTTTTTCCTTTTTTGGAGAGCTTAAAGATTCTTTTTTGATATTTTGCTTCTGAAAAGTCAAAAACAAAAACAAAAACCTAGACTCATTTTCCCAAGAGAAATGAATGTTTTATTGCGTGACAGTCGTTACAACAAACCCTATCTTGTCTCGAACAGAAAAACGGGAACAAAGAGTGCAAGGGAAAACCCTACCCCAGCACCAGGTACAATATTGTTGCACTTAGCACCCGTTCCGGGGTGTGGTCGAGACAAATTTCAGTAGTTGCGCGACAAAGTGAAGTAACTTTTTTTGTACCACTCCTAAGCGCAACACTAACAGAACAAAATGGAGTGAAGTAACTGCCTAAGTAATTCCAAGAAGAGGCATAATAATTATCCGAGTCAAGAGACGGTTGCAAAACGGGAGCCATCATTGGGTGACCCACAAGAAGTTGGCCCAAAGGAGCTCAAGTTTGGAGAACATGTTTACTAAAAGGTCCTCCATTGGAAGTGTCTGCCCTTTCTGTAGGAACCTCCAAACACGGGAAAGGACTTGTCCAGGCCAAGCCTTTTTTAAAAAGATAAAAACAGAAAGAGAGAGATCAAGGATCCTTAAGATGTTTCTTGCATGTGATGAGCAGATGCCCTATCATCTGCAGGTAACCCTAAAAGCAGGTTCAGCAGACACTCAGGTTCTGTGAAACAATAAAACCTCCATTATCCATTGGGATTGGATCTAAAAATTCCATGGACACTGAAAGCCATGGAAAATAGGGAACAGTATACATATGGGGGGAGGGGGGAATCTCAAGATTCTCCAACTTATAAATGTGCATTCTTGTGATAAGCAAGAGTTTAAGGATGTGTGGGAATAAACAATGACACAGACACAGACAGCATATCAAACAAAACTTAGTGCCGTACATTAATTTAAAGTAATTCAACATAGCCCTCAACACAGCATCAATACATATTACATGATACACAATACAGATAATAAAGTAATCTGACCTGATCACAAATCAGGCGTTGGGTCTGATGACTAGAAGGTAGCGAATGTAACACCAATCTTCAAAAAAGTAAACTAGAGGCAATTCAGGAAATTTTCCCGACCAGTCAGTTTGACATGTGTCCCAGGTAATTGATGGAAAAACCCCCCTAAAATATAAAATTTAAAAAGCACATAGAAGAGAAGGCACTGTTGAAGGAGAGCCAACATGGCTTTGCAAGGGCAAATCAAGCCTCACTAATCTGTTGGATTTTTTTTTAGAGTGCCAACAAGCATGTGGAAAGGGAAAATCCAGTTGACATAGTTTTATTTGGACTTTCAGAAGGCTTTTAACAAGGTCCTGCACCAAAGGCTCTTGAATAAACTTGCCATCTTGGATCACAACTGGCAAAGGACAGAACAAAGGGTACAATAAATGGACACTTCTCCAAGTGGAGGGAGATAAAGAGTGGGGTCCCCCAAGGTTCTGTACTGGGAACCCTGCATTTCAAACTCTTAAAAATATCTAGAAGTAGGTTTTAAATAGCAAGGTTTAGACAAATTTTTGAGAAGCTCCAGAGGGAATCTCTTGACACCAGGAAGAAGCCTCCGATCATCATATTTTCCTCTCCCTGGCCCTGGCCAATCAGAGCTGTACAAAGACATGCATCATCCTGCCTCCCTGTCTAACTGGCCAGTGCCAGGGAGAGGGAAAGATAAGACATTGGAGGCTTCTTCCCGTTTTAAATTTCACTCGGTGTGGGTAAGTTTAAAGGGAAGGCAGCATGGACTTTGTTCCAGAGGGTGGGACGTGTTTCAAGTGCCAGCTGTGCTGGCATCTTTTGTTTTGGAACCATCCCCTTTTGAAATGAAACACCCATCCTACTCAGCACTTTTCTGCCATTTTACAATATTAATTTTTAGTACATGTACAGTTAAAAAATCTTGACAGGAAAACCAAAAAAAAATGCACATGTATTACCAGAAACTGGGCACTAGATGTACCAGAGGCAACACATGTATTCTTCAGGAGTAAGTATTCATGGCACAGTCTCTGGCTCCCTCTAGTAGCAGTTCTGGTAAAACATTGAAAAAAGTTCCTGGATTTTTTTTCCTCCCTTTATATTTTTAACATTTTTTAGAGGGTGGAAAAATGAATTGGTGCATACTGTTCCCGTGGCTAAGGGGTCCTACTGTAAATCATAGTTTTAGAAGAGAAAGCTGTATTAGTTTTGGTAGTATAACAGCCAAAACAAACAAATAAACATAATAAATTAAAAAACAATTTAAAAATAAATAAAAAGGGAGCATTATTACAGCACCTTTACATGCAACATTTTAAAGTGATCATTTTGGATGCATGCAGTTTTTTGTCTACTTTATCTTTTCAATTTTTTTTTTTTTTTTCGGCCTGATATATAAGTCCATAATTATGGACAAAAGTGATCTGTCTTAAACTCCTATTTGGGGAGAAAGGCCAGACGAATTTACTAAAAAAATACCCCGGGCATTGTAATTCTGTTTAAATTTTAAAAAAATTTGGTTTTTCCTTTCTTTTTCTTTTCTTTTTTCTTTATTTTTTATTTTTTTTTGCATTTGTACATCAAATTTGGACCATTTTGGGAAATTTTTCCATTTCATTTCTCACCCCTTTGAAAGTTTTAAAAACTCTCTTGTCTTTTTAAGAAATTGGCAAATCAATTAAAAGCTTCAAAAAAAATGGAAATGAGATTTTTTTTCTCATCCAATGACTCTGTTGAACCTTCCCGCCACCAGTTGACCTTGCAGGAAAAAAAAGAGGGAAATTCCTTTTTAGCAGTAAAGAACTAAGACACAGGGTTTTACTTCAGATTTTTGAAGAGCTAAGCTCTGACAACAAACCTTGACTTTGGGAAAACCCCTTTTTTTCCCTTTTCAATTTTTATTCTCTCCTCTCTCTCCTCTCTCTCCTCTCTCTCTCTCTCTTCCCTCTCTCTCTCTCCTCTCTGTGTGTGGTGTTGTGTGTGTGTGTGTGTGAGAAGAAGAGAGAGAGAGAGAGAGAGAGAAAGGACCTAACATTCTTCTACCGAAAAGTGAAACATTCATAACAAAAATAATAAATTATTTTTAAAAAGACTAAATAAAACCCCTTTTCCATCCTATCTGGGGCTGAAAGCAGAACGCAGATCGCACAAATTTACTGAAGACCCAGGGTAGTCAAATTATATTCGAGCATGGCCTTCTTTAAAAAAAATAGGATGCAGCCCATGCCCCGGAAAATCCAGTCAAAAAAAATGGGGTTTTTTTTCCCGGGGCAATGCGGTGAAGATCTTTCCCGTGTCCCCATAGTCGCAGTTTTCAAACCCATCTTTTTTTCCCCCACAACCGGAACGCAACCCCTCGTAACTTTTACTCCCTTTTCATGTTTTTTTCTGGGGAAAACCCCCCCCCCCCGGGGGTGGGAATTTTCTGTAATAACACCTTCCCTGTCTTGCCACTAAAAAAAGTTTTGTTTTTTTTTTTGTAATTTTTTTTGTGGGCAGTTTTCCGAAATGTGAATGATTTTATTAAAAAATGGGTTTTTGTGTTTTTTAAAATGGAAGAGGGTAAAAAAAAGGGGGGGGTTTAGATAATGGATTTTTAGGGGGTTTGTGTTTTTTTTTATTTTTTTGGAATATATTAAATTAATTTTTTTGAAAAAATTATTGGAAAAGGAAGAAATATAGTGATTGTTTAATTTGGGGGGTTAAGATTTTTTTGATAAAAATTAAAGTTAAATTTTTGAAAGGGTTTTTGGAATTGGTATAAATTTGAGGGGGGGGAAGTTTTTTTGGGGGTTTTTTAATTAATTTTGAAAAAGGGAATGGGTTATTAAATGATAAGTTTTAATATTGTTTTTATGTAAAAAATTTATGAAATTTTTTATGAAGAATTTTTGAGGTTTAAAAGATGGGTTTTAGGGGTTTTTTGGGAGTTAAGGTAAAAAAAAATAAAAAAAAAAAGTGTACATGTTTTTTTGTTTTGGGTTAAAAAATTAAAAAATAAGTAAAAATTTTAAAGTGGTGGTTAGGAAGGGAAAATTTGAAAATTTAAATTTTGAGGTTAGAATTGGGGAAAATTTTGGGAAGAATTTTGAAAGTTATTTGGAAAATTTGCCCCCTCTATTTTGGGGGAATATTTACATGGAGGTGTGGGTATTTGGGTTTTGGGGACCACCTTGTATTTGTATCCCACCATAAGGGAAAAGGGAATTGACTCGGAAATTTAAAATGCTCCAGAACTTTTTAATTCAGCCAAAGGAGGAGAAAACTGTCAGATTTATCACCCCTTTTTGATATTCCCCCCCTCAGACCTCCCCCCCCTCTCTAGTCAAAACTAGATTCCTGAAGACTTGGATTTGTTCATTCCTAAAATAAACACAACCCCAACAGATCCTCCCACCCTTTCATGCCACATGAAGCAGATTTTTTTTTTTTCTGACTGAAAGGGGCCTAGAATTGAACATCACGATTCTAGCCCCGAAACCGGCCTCCCTTTTTGGCTGGCCTTAAAAAAAGCTCTTAAAACATTGTTTTTTGGGAGAGGCTTTTGGCACCATCAAGTGTTAGTTCCCCCCCCCCCCCCGAGAAATAATTGCTGCATTTTTTGCTGTTTTTTTTTTCTTTTTTTTTTCTTTTAAACGTTTTTAAACAGAAACCCCCCCGCCTACGCGGGGTTGGGGACCCCCCCACCCGCGATGCAGAAAATCCGCAATATGCAAATGGGGGGGCCTAGGGGTGGGGGGGCCTGGGGGGGGGGGCATCGCCCCGCCGCCGAAAGTCTTGGCGCGTGCACACAGGCAATGTTTGGGATCGACCCCCCTGGAAAACCGCCTGCCCCGTTGCCCGAGACTTCCCCCCCCCCCCCGGCTCCGAGGATTTTTTCAAAGGGGCCCGTTCCCCCCCGCCCCCCTCCGCGGGGGTTGAGGCCCTTTCAGAGGGTCCCGGGGGGCTGCGCGGAGCACCCGTCACTCCCCGACACCCCCCCCGCGCGGGGTCCGAGGTGCAGACTGGATCCCCACATATAGCGGCCCACAGTACCTGAACCGTGAAAGGCGGGGTGACGACACTGACTTTGATGCTACTGTGTATTATTTTGTTGTGAATCGCCGGGAGTTCCATAGGAAGACGGGGGTATAAAAATATAAAAACAACAAACAAACAAACAAAAAACAAACAGCATATACGTTGTAATAGTGGGTAAAAGATACCCACTTTTGGGGGGGGGGGGCAATGTTAGCCTCACAATGAAAATTAAAAAAAATTTAAACCGCCCAAACTTTTTAGGGGTAGGGGGCGGTAAAACAGAACACTTTGTTTTTTTGCTTTTGACTCAAGGTAGTACAGAAGTGAAGAGGAGGGCTTTTCCCCACTTGTCTTTATTAGATTTGCATGTAATTAGAACTTCAAGCTTCCCAATTTGCATTTCTGGGGGCAGTGTTTTAGTTTCTATAGAAACCCTTATTCTCGAAATGCCCCCCCCAAAGGGCACCCTCCCAAAAAGACCTACCCTCACAGAAAGCTTTTGGCTAGGGAAAAAATTCTGGGAAATGTAGTCTTAACAAGCACCCTCTTTTCCCCCCCCTCCCCACCCCACTCGGGTTTTTTAACAGTTAAACAATACAATTTTTTTACGAATCATTTTCCAAAAAAAATGTATGGGTTTTGGCGGGGCGGGGGTGGGGTGAATGGGCGAGGCTTTGACAGTGGATTTTTTGGTTGAATTTAGCAAGGGGGGTTGATTTAAGAAAATAACAACAGTAATAACATTTTTTTTTCCCCAAACCCCCTTTGCGTTTGAGATGCATCAGGTGCCCCACTCTAATAAAAAAAAATTTTTCTAACACACAACACACACACACACAACACACACCACACACACACACACACACACACACACACACACACACACCACCAACACACACACACAAATTTTTATATAAAAACCCTCCCCTTAAAATTAAAAAGGGAAATAAATTAGAGGGGAATGGAGGGGGAAGGGAAGACACCCAAGGCCAAAATCTGGGGGAAAGGGAAAGCGGGACTTGAAGAAAAAAAAATCTTTAAAACCAAAGTTTTTTGGGGTCACACAAAAAAATAATCATGCCTTTTGGGAAAATTTTTGGGAATGATTTTTTTATTTTATTTATTTTGAAGAAATTCCCCCTCCTAATTTGTCAAAACAGATACATAATCCCTTTGAAAAGGGCTATTATTTACCATGTGTCTACTCAAGGGCTGAAAAGTAAATTCAAGCTTCGGGAAAATTCTAGTTACACGGCCCCAAGACTATATGCTTATTTTTTTTTCCACTTTAAAATTTTCCCGCCTACAAAGGAAAAATGTGGGTTATTTTGTCCATTTGATTGAAATTGCAAGTGTGAAGAAAATTAAATGAAAAAAAAAACCCCCTTTCTCAAAGAAGTTCATTGTTTTGGGGCTTATTGTTTGGGTCCATTGACACAACTTTTAAGATCTTTCGAGAAAGAGGCATAAAAAAAAGGCTTAAACCAACAAAGCGTGTCCTGGCTGTTTTTTTTTTTTAATTTTTATAAAGTTCCCAAAATTTGATGCAGAAAGGAAATGGCGTAAAAAACCCTCTGTTCGACACCTCCCTTTATGGAGAATTGTGGATTGACTTGCAACCAAGATTACCGCTAAGACTCTGATGAGAAATTTATCAATTATGTAGGGTAATTTCCATTTTCCCCACATTTTGGCAACAAATCCTACCTTTATTTTATGTCTTAAAGCAATCACGGGGCCCCCGCATGGTCCTAGAACTTGTTGCATTATTTTATATTTTTTTTTTCCCCCGTCCTTTCTTCAGCAAAAAAACAGTGCTTTTTCCTATGAAAATACAGTAATAATTTTAAAAATTCACAAGTGTACCCCCTTTCAGGAGGCCAGTGGGAATCAAACTCCCAACCCCCGGGATTTGCAGCCAGAGACCTAACCACTCCGCTATCAGCACATTTTTTTAAGTAAACATTATGATGGGGCCCTGTCAAAATTTCATTTTACACTATATGTGGTACCATGGCCTTTGCTTCCTTTGGATACCATAATGGTCAGAAAAAAGAAATTTCCAGAAGTTTTGAGGATTGAAAAAAAAAAATCTTCCTCCCTAAATTTTAAAATTTTTTCTCCAAAGCCCCCCCCCCCCCTTTTTTACATCTCTAGTCCTGAAATTTGTGGCGCAAAAAGTAAACGGGATTTAACCCACTTGGGAAGCCCCGATTACTACCAAAAGGGTCCGATTGGACTTATTCGTGTAATCCTCAAAACAAAGGCTGGGTTCTGTTTTTAGAGTGAAGCAAAGCAAACTTATATACTGATTTCTCCCTGGCGTGCAAACTGAATTAACAGGGCACAAATTGTTTTTTTAACAGATTAGCAAAAGACAGATAGTAGGTAGGTAAGGTAGGTAGGTAACAAAATGTGTGGTGGGGTGGTTTTTGTGGTGTTTGGTTGGTGTGTGGGTTTTGGGGTTTTTTCATTACAGTATGACCAACTCTTCGTGGAAATCCATTCCATGAGTTTTCTTGGGAGGGAAAACTGGGGGTGGTTTGCCCGTTCCTACTCCAGGCGCCTACAAACCTGGGATTTCCCCGGTGGGCACCCATCCAAGTACTTTTCCCGGCCCAAACCCCCTTTTCTTCCGAAATCAAGTGAGATCGGATGTGCTTAGGGCATCTAGGCAGCTCAGACAGATAGATAGATGGATTTAAATAGCCCTAAACCTGAAACTTTTCTCCAAATATCGTATACCTCTGTGTAAAAATAAAATAAAGCTGTATCTTAATTAGTTTCCCACAAAGGAATGGGAGTCTTTAAAAATTTCCCATATCTGATAGCAAACCAAATAGAATGGGAGGGAATAGCTCAGAATGATTAGAGTCCATTCCAAAACCCCAATTGATGTCTAAAAACTATACAGAAAGGGCTCAGCCACTACAGCTTATAGGTAGGCAGTTTCTCAGGCTCCACAGGCCTTCAGCTTTCCTTTTCCCATTCAAAGGCTAAGGTCAGATGTACAACATTCATACAATGGAGGACAGAAAAAGGATCCCTGCCAATGGAAGCTCAGAGGTGAGCCTCTGTGCAGAGCGAGAGAAAATGAGCCGGGCGGGGAGAATCAAATGTGAGACAGACAACCATATTTGATCATCCACTGAACATTTTTCCAGAAGGTTTTGAATGCTCATTTGAAAGTCTGGCATTGAACCTCAGGCATGCCTGTATTTGGTCACGTCTGGAGTGATGAAACATGGCCGCCACTCTTTTTTTTTCTGAAACCCTCATCTTCAGGGGGACAGGGAGGCAATACAACATGGACTTCGCAAACTGGGGAAGTATTAATTTGCCCAAATTGAAAAATCAATTGATTTTTTTAAAAACAGAAGCTTTCCAAAATTCTAAAAAAAGAATTGATCTTTAATTTCCCTTTGATATCCCCTTTCCCCTAAAAGTTAATTGTTCATGGGTGTATGGTCCCTTTTTCTTCACTCGAAGAAAAGGATGTTTTTTCTACTGGGCTTTGTTGGTTTCCTATGGCTACAAGCTAATTAGCTATTCAAGTGATTATCATTATTCATTTCTTTCTTGTCTCCCGTCTTTAAATGTGATCAAAATATGGCACCTGGGGAAAATTGGGCCCTTATATTAATTTATGGATTCTGGTTCAGCCTTCTCGTTTTAAAGCCCTGACTAGAGGGGGGCACAACTGTTGGTTCAACTGTTCTTGCCCTTCATTTATTAGCCCAAGGTTCCCCGGTGCTCTCCTTTGGTGGCATCACCATGGAATTCGTTTCCGCCGATGTGGGGGATGGCATCTGACTTAGGCGCTTTTTAAAAAACGACCCCTAAGATCCGTGGTCCCCTTTAAAATTCGGACCAGAGCTTTGGGGCTTGTCGTCTTCCCCGGGGCCCCCCCCCGGCGCTCCTGCGTGAGGGGAGGGGGGGAAAAAAAAAAAGGGAAAAAGACCCTGGGTCACCCCCTTTTTGCCTCTCCTCTTTCCGGCTCTTGGCCCCCAACATTCCAGTAGCTCTTGTAACCTTAAGACTTTAAAAGGGGGGGGAGCCAAAAAAAACAACAAACAGAACGAGGAGAGCCCCGCACTCACTATCTTGCAACCGCACAAAGAAATTTTTACCTCCCAAAGAAGGTACAAGAAAAATGCGGGGTCGCGCTAAAGGGGCGTGGTCGCACTTAATTGCCTGAAAAACCCGAGCTGGGGGGGAAACATTTTTAAGCTCCGGGGCGGGGGCCATTTGCGGGGGAGTTTAGGGTCGTGTATAAACGCCCTAAAATCCTTTAAAAAGGGGGGTTGCACTATTTCGGGGGGAGAGGGCCATCACAAGGAGGTACCTCAAAAAAGCCAGGCCAAAGAATGACATCAGGGGACAGGGGTCAATTGTCTCAGTGTTTTTCAAAGGCATCTGGTGGGGACCCTGTAATAAAGGGAAACGGACTATTGGGGCCCCAGCCTATCCATGGGGCTGTTCTTATTTTCTTTTTTAACCATCCACGTTACTATGGGCTGAGAGAACCCCCTGTTAATTTGAAATATTTTACGAGGGGAAACTCGTATGGGGGGATACGGTCTTTCAAAACCGAACCCAACAATATCCCTTTGGACAGGGGTTTTAAAATGAACTAATGACTCACAAAACACTTCTGGTATTTTTAAAAAATCAAAATTTAAAAGGAATAGGATCACCCCTCAAGCTAGCGTCTAAATTTGGGGGGTTTTACTCTACCATAATACCAAAAATTTCATTTCACCCAAAGAAACCAAGGGGCAAGTAATCGGAACATGCATAGATCACTTTTAGACTAATCAGGATACAATCCAAAATCCTTAATGGGCCTCTTTATCATTTTAGGGGCCTGCGGGAACCTATTTTAATTATCTTTTTTCAATTGTGGTTTGCTTTTTTTTTCCTTTTTCTGTTTCCTGTACCGTTTTTCCCCCAGCTCTCTTTTATAAATTAAATTTATTCTGTATTTTATTGTGGGCTTTTCTTGTTAAATTATCGTTTTGCAATAATTTTTAGGCCTATTCTTTTTGTTGAAAAGGGTAAATAAAGAAATAAACCAAGGGAGCTGTTTTTTCCCTTTTATTTTTCACCTTCCTGATGACGTACCATCGATGCCTAAAGGGCCACCTCAAGGGTTTTTCCTTCATTGACAATTTTCCCCACAGAATTCAGAGGCATGTTAGCTGGGTTTTTTCCCTTTATCAAGATTAGGGTTGGCCCCGGACCCCTGGGGTCCCCCTTTCCCAAAAATCATAGAAACATAGAAAAATGAAGTTGGGAAAGGGGGGGAAAAGGGCCCTCAAATCCAACCCCCTGTGCAAGCAGGAATAAAACTCTACATTAAACCCTTCTCCATTTAATCAGTATGCAGAACATATTATAGCAATAATGTCCAAGACACTACCACTGACAAAAACGCAAAGAAAATGGGTGAGGAAAGTGAAAGATGAACGTCCTAAAGCAACTTCAGCTGAAGAAAACAAAAAACATCAACAAACTACAAAACCGGGAAAGCCAAGAAAACAAGATTTAAATAGGGGTTTAGATTTTTTTATACCTTGGGGTTTAACCCCTCAACCAAAAATCAGAAGCGCCCGCAACTTGAAAAGAAAACAAGGAAAGAAAATTTTAAAAGGTCATCAAGTGTAAGGCGTATACTATGGACAAAGCCAAGGTAAACCTACCTTTATATTCCTAAAACTATTGCAGGTGGAAAAAATGGGGAGGGAAAAAGGGTGAGGGCGGGGGACAACCAACTTGATTTTAAAATGGTGCTGAGAAATCTTTGGAATACCCTTTGACTACCTGAAAGATGAACAGGGGCTACTTGTGGAAAAATTTTTTTTTGCAGGGTAAGTTTTTCGGAGGGAAACTTCATTTAAAGCACCTCTCCTACTTTTTCCACATTTGGAATTCTGGAAGGAACTGACCTTCTACTTCCCCTCCCCTTTTCTTTAAAAGCAGGGTTTAAAAGGCTAAAGGGCACCTGCTTCCTATTACAAGCAATGTTTTTTATAATGCCCAAAAAATGGGAAACAAACAACCTTCTGGGGGACTCAGACAGTCCTTTTTTATGTATTGATCAGCTGGCTGAAAAGGCATTTTCCCCTCTCCTCTTTTTTCTCGCGATGTCCTTTTCCGTAATCAATGTCATGTGTTTTGGAACTTCAACACACCCCACGGTACTAAATAAATTATGCCTGAACTACTCTGAAACGTCCCACGCGGCCCATCCCCGAAACGAGACTCTAGGGGAATGTTGGGGAACCTATGGCATGGTGCCAAAAGGTGGCACGGAGTCTTTTTTGTGGGCACCCCAAAATCGCCCCTTAAAACCACCTGTATTCAGGGTTAAATTTCTGTACGGGACTTTAAAAAGAAAAAATTTGTGGCTTTTTAACACATTTGGGGGACCTCCCTCCTTTTGTCCTTTTGGAACAAGGGGAAAATTTGGAGGTTGAGGGAGGATACCCCGGCACTCTGCCCTTTTTTCCCTACAGATAAGCCGGCATTGCCCCCAGCAACAAAAACAGAACAAGGCAGGGTGTAATGCAAGAGACATTCTGGGGGGAAAACATTTTATGCTTCAGTCTTTCCCCCAATGGGTCCGGGGATTTAAATACCTGGCAAACAGCTCAGACTTTTAGAGAAGAACAGGGCACCCCATGCCTCATTCTGAATTTCACCCCAAAACCCTGAGAATGAAGAACTGCTTCCCCGCCCCCCCTTTCCCACTCGCAAAAAGGGGTTGGAAAGGGGGACAATTTTCA
>JAWVWN010002158.1:0-28191 GCA_037367305.1 Phrynocephalus vlangalii
GAGGAGGAAGGCTGATTTTCCCCCTTTCCCCCTTTCCCTCCCCCCCCCCCACCCCCCCCTGCCTGTCTTTTGGGGGGGGCTCCCCCCCCCCCCCCTTTTTTGCAGGGGGGGGAGGAGGAAAGGGGAAAAGGGGGGTTCGGCCCCAAAAAAAGGGCAAAAGGGAAAGCTTTTTCCCCCCCCGCTTCCTGGGGGGGGAAACCCAAAGGGGCCCCCTTTGGGGGGGGGGAAAGAGTCGGCTTCCCCCGTGGTTTTTTTTAAAACCCCACCCCACCCCCAAAAAAAAAGGGTTTTCTTTCTTTGGGGGGGAAAAGGAGGGGAGAATTACCCCCCAAGGGGAGGTTGGTGCAATAGGAGGGAGGGGCGGTGGGGGGATCGGGGGGGGGGGGGGGTTTGGGGGGGGGGGCCTTGGAGAGGGGGGGAAGGGGGCGGTCCCGGGGGGGGAAAAGGGGGGGTACCCCCCGGGGCCCCCTTTTGTGGGGAGGGGGGAAAGGGGGGGGCTTTGCTGATAAATCGTGGGGGGGGAATGATGGGGGGGGGGGTCCAGGGGGAACCCCCCCCCCCTCCTTTGGGTCGGAGGGGGGGAGGAGGGGGGGTAAAAATTTGTTCCCCCTCAAAGGACCCCCCCCAAAAACCTCCCCCCCCCTTTTCCCTTTTTTTTCCCCCTTTTTTAATTTTGGGGGGAGGAGGGGAATGGGGGAGGAACTGCCCCCCCCTTTTTGAAGGGGAATTGGGGGGTCCGATCCGGGCCCCCCCCCCCCCTTCCCCCCCCTTTCCCTTTTACCCCCCCCCCCCCCCAAAAAAGGAAAAAAAGGAGGGAGGGGGAAGTTTTTTAAAGGGGCCCAAACCCAGGGGGGCGGTGGGGGGGGGGAGAGGAAAAGGCAACCCCCTTTTTCCCCTTTTTCCCCCCCAAGTGAAAGGGGGAGATGGCAAAAAAAGGGAAAAGGGGGATCAAATTCCTCCACCCCCCGGTTTTTCCCTTCTCCAAACCCAAATTTTGGGGCCCGGTCCCCTGGGGCTCTTCTCCCCCCCCCCCTGCTTCTTTGCCATGTGCAGGGGCTTTCCTCCCCCCAAAGGGGGGCCCTTCTCCCCTTCTCTTTCCAGTTTTTCCCCTTAAAATTTTATTTTATTTTTTTATTAGTTGCATCCGCCGACTCCCCAAAGGCCCTTAGGAAATCACAAAAAGTGAAAAATTCAAGTAATTAAAACTAAAAATTGCTTACCAAAAAAAATACAGTGGTCCCTTTTAAAAAAAATTTTAATTTTTTTCCCCAAATGAAATTATTTTTAAAAAAAATTTTCCTTTTTTAAGATTCCCATAGGAATGCTTGAAAATGGAAAATCCCTTTTTTATGTTGTCTTTTTCCCCATAGGCAATTTTTTTAACAAATTTCCCCCTATCCCCAGAATTTTTTATGTTGTAAGTTTTTTTTTATAAACTTTTTTGTTATACAAGGGCCACTGCATTTCATACTAAAAATACAATGTTTTAAAAATACTACACTAAAATACCTCGGGACCCAAAAAATAAGTTTGATGCGTTCCTTGGGGGGGGCCCCCTCACTAGCCCAAAAGCATGTTTTGCCCATTTAATGCTGGACCTTTTTCAAAGGCACCCCAAAATAAAGCGCTTTTGCAGTTTTCAAAAACGGGATGTTACCATTTGCATGGAAACGTCATGAGGCTCCGTTCACCCGGGGTGGGGGCATTTTTGATTATTTTCTGCAGGGGAGAAAGGCGCCCCTCCCCCGAGTCCCCCCTGGTTTCCCAGAGTTCCCCCGGGGGCCCCCGGAAAGCCCCCCCCAAGCTATGGATCCGTCCCTTGGGGGAGTCCCCCCCCTTTCAAGGACAGGGAAATGGCCCCAAACCTGTCCAGTAAACCCTCCTAACATTTTTCCCCGTTTACTGGATTAAGTTTAAATTTTTTTAAAAAACTCCCCCGTTTTTTCCCCCCGGTCCGACGGTTCAGAACAGAAACCGCCTCACCGGTTTGGGTTTTTTTAAAAATTTTGAAATTGGAAAAACTTCATGACGTTGAGCTGTTCGGAGTGGAAAAAATCTCCCACGGGGGGTTTGGTGGAGCCCCCTTTTTTTGGGGGGGTTTTAAGCAGGGTGGTGGTTTTTCGGGGGGGAAAAATATTGTGATGGGGTTCCTGGGGGGCAGGGGGCGGGACTGAAAGGCCCCCTTTTTGGGCTTTTCCAACTCTATGATTCTATGTTCTCTTGGGGGGAAAAAGAGAGGAAAGCTAGTATCGTCAGCATTTGCTGAACCCCCTCCCGCCCCCAAAACCCCCCGATGACCTTCCCAAACGGTTCCAAGTAAAAAAATTTAAAAAGAAGGGAGTAGTAAATTTAGCCCGTAGAACCCCCTGAGTAAAAAAACCATGGGGGCAGAGCTACTATCCCCCCGCACCACCCCTTTTTAACACGGTAGCCAGGAAGGGGGGAGAACCCCTGCAAGAAGGCCTCCAAAATTTCCCCAAACCCGGCCGCCATAAAGGACACCATGGTCGAATGTCAAAGCCACTGGGGTCCTGGGGAAAAATTTTCACTCATTTGCCGTTTCTGTAAAACAATTGGTTGCCACCGGGCTCTCGTTTGTTGCGGGCCCTTTCCTGCAATCAAAACCCCCCCCCAAAAGCTGGGACTGAAAACTCCCGTATATCATGCCCCTACAACGAAGCCACTGTTTCCCCCCAGTGCTTTTTGGGAAAACCCGGGGGCTTAAATTTTCCTCTGGGGGCCCGGGGCCCCTTTTTTAGCTTAAGAGGAAGCTAAGGGTTTTTGGGAAAACCCCCTTAATTACTTACTTTTTGTTCCTGACCCTTTTCAAAACCCCCCCACCCCCGTTGTGCCCTGGTTTCCTCCTCGTATTTCTGGGTCCGACGTTGTGGAAATCCTCCCCCTTTTTGGGGTTTGGGAAAGGGAAAAGATTTTGCCCCCAAAAATTTAAACTTTCTATTAAAAATTCCCTTTAATTAAATTTTAGTCAACTTCCCCCGGGGGGCCCCCAAAACCAAAATCTGTTACCAGTTTTTTCCCGATTATTTTTTGATCTGTGCTTGGCTCGGAACCAGTGTCCCCCAAAAAAATTTTTAAATTTTTAAAAAAAAAAGGAAGCCCCAAACAATGAATGTTTTAATCTGTTTTTTTGAAAAACCAAGCCAAATAAAGCCAGTGGTCTCACCCTTTTGGGGGGGTGTTTAACAAAAAGTTTTTTTTTAAAACAAACCCTTTTAAGGTTTTTCCCCTTTAATCCCGCATTGGGGGTTATTGTTCACGTTACCCCGATGAAAAAATTTCCGTGCTTCAACTCTTGTGGGCCAAATCCTTGAGTCAAAGTTCCATAGATTGGTGTGTATTGTTAAATGGGCCCTTTTGGCTGAAAACAGGGAATGTGGAACCCCCAAAAATGGGACCATCTCCTGTCCCTCGCCACAGTTTCCTTTGGGGGTAATCCCCTCATCCATTTTGTTCTCCCATTTCCCCGGGTATATATTTCAGTTAATTTAACTCTTAATGTTTTCCCCTTTCCCCAAAAATTTCCCCAGTGAATAAAATTTTTTGGGACCTAAATTTTTATGGTTCACCCTTTTTTACAAAGCAGAAAATTTTGGGTCTCTTTGAGAAAGGAATTTGGGAAAAAAAATCCTAAACTGTCTTTTTTCTACCCTTAGGATCCCCCCCCCCCTTTTGGGTTTTCCAGGGGTTTTTTCCCCCCTTTTTTTCAGGGTTGATTGATATTAAAAGGGGGGGACAACCCCTCCTGAAAAAAAATTTGGGAAAATTTTGGGGGAATCCCCTTTCCCTGTAAAGGGGTGTTTGTGGCATTTTATGTAGGAAAAAAAAACCCACACGGAAGGGGGTTTTGGGGTTTAAGTGTCGGGCCCGCAATGCTCTTCTTTTTTTTTGAGGGGGGTGAAAGGGGGACCCTTTTAAAGGGGGTGTAAGGGCGGGTTACAGAATTGGGGGGTGTCCTAGGTGTCAGCCTGCTTGGTTTTGGGGGATCCGGGGGGGGGGCTTTCTGTGTGTGGGGCCCCCCCCAAAAAGGGATGGTAATGATTAAACCCCACAGTTTGCTATCCCCCCCCCTGAGGTGAGAGTAATCTTTAAAAGGTTTTTTGTTCCTTTTGGCCAGAAGGGAAAAGGAAAAGAAAGTCATTTATCGCTTCCTGCATCTTAATCTTAGGGACTCTTTTTCCCCTCTCCCGGGCTTTCCCGTGAAAGGAGAAAGAGTCAATAACGCCCCCCAAAATGCTGTGCAGGAAGCTTACTGGATCATTAAAAATCTGTGCATATTAATATCTAAAAACTCTCAGGAGACATCCCTTCATTTTTAATCTACTCAGGCAACTTGTTTTAGCTAAAAATTTTTGGGGCCAAATTTAATGTGCCCTGTGCAGCCCGCAACTGTTTAGGGGGGGGGGATTTTTTTTATCAAAATTCAGTGTGCCCGATCCCTCACAATTAAAACAAAATACTGAAATTTCAAAGAGGGCTTGTAAGAATAGCCTGCGTAAACAATACATTTTATTTGACCCATGGTTTTTAAAGGGGCCTCTGATTCTCCCTTATATGCCCCTCCATGGGATATGTTTTATTTTTTTAAAATTTTAATAAAATTTGGGGGAGAGTTTTTTTTCCCCCCTGCCTTTCCTTAAAATGGAACCAGGGGGGGTTTACTTTTTTTTAAAAAAAAACTTTTTTTTAAAGTAATAAAAATTTCAGACCCAACAAAAAAGGAAAAGACAGAAAGCACTCTACGAAATGGCCCCCCCAAAACCCCAAACCCCTCCCAAAATTTTTAAAAAAAACAACTTTGCTGAACCCCCCGAGTGTTTTTTTCCCCAGTCGCCCTGATGGTTTGAAAAAAAAGTTTCGTTTCCCCCTGTTTTCAAACTCATCTGGAGGGAAAAGCTTGTTTTCTTATTCTGGGATTTTTAATCCCCCACAAGTGACAAAATCAGGGGGCTTTTTAAATTTTTGTAGCCCTTAAAAAAAGGGGTGGGGGGGGGGAACCCCAATAAAAAGAAAAAAAAGAAGGAAACTCCCCTCCCCCTTTCCCTTTGAACGGGCCCCCCCCCCCCATACCCCAAAGGCCATTTTTAGGCGATAGCGACGAGAGGGGGCGCCCCAAAAGGCTTTCCCAACGGTCGGGTCCGCTGGCACGCGCCCTGTAAAGGGGGGGGCCCCCGGGGCCTTGGCGGGGAAAAAAGCGGGGGGCATCGTGGAGCCTAAATTCCCCGGGGGTTTGTGGCCCCGTGCCCCCCTTCCCCGCTTTCGCCGGGGGAAAGGGGGGAGGGGGTGGAGGGGTTTTTCCCCGAGGGGGGAGGCCGACCTCGTCCCTTTTTCCGTAAAAAAGGGCCCGGCAAAGAGGGGGCCGAGCAAAAAACCCCAAAATTTTTCCCCCCCACAGGGGGGGGGAAAATAAGGCCTCTTTTGCGGGGTTTGGGGGGATGTGTGAAACCCTCCTTACTGGGGGGGGAGGGATTTTGCAAAAACCCCCCCCCAAATTTTGGGGGCATTGCAAATTTAAATAGCAAAAATGATTCCTTTAATGCATTCCTTTATTTTATTTAAAGTTTTTCCCTTTGTTTCCCGTCTAGCTCCTAACCTAACTATTTGCAATTTTCCCTTGTTAGTCCCAAAATAGGGTTTTTTAAAAAAATTTTTTTTTGGGGCTAGGGCCCCCCTGAAGTCCGCTGAATCCCCCAAAAAAGCCCCCAAAAAAAATCCAACGCGGAAATCCGAGGAAAAGTTTTTTTTTTGTTGTTCAGTCCCTTTAAACCCTGTCCGATCTTCGACCCCCGGACCAGGCTCGCCAGGGTTCCCATCCTCCACCCGCCTCCCGGGGGTTTTTTCCCAAATTTATTTTTTGGGTTTTTTCGGACCCCCGCCCCCCTCCCCATTTTGTCGTCCCCTTTTCCTTTTGCCTTCATTTTCCCAGCATAAGGGATTTTCCAGGGATCCTCCCCTCCCATGGGGGGGCCCAAAGTAGGGGGCCTCATTTTTAAAATTGCCCCCTTCCCCTAAAAATTTGGGGTTTTATTTTTTTTAGAAGGAAAGGGGTTTTTATCCCCCTTGCGTCCGGGGACTCTAAAAACCCTCTCCCCCCGCCCACAGCCAAAAGCATCAATTCTGGGGGCGATCAACCCCTTTCCTTTATAGTCCAGTCTCATTCCATCATCATACGGGAAAAAAACCCATAGTTTTAAAAACCCTCCTGCCCCATTGGAAAAATGATGTCTCTGCTCTTTAGATCTATCTAGGTTTGCCATTGCTTTCCCCCCCAAAAAAGGGGGTCTTTTTATTTTTTGGCTGCAGCCCCCTCTCAGTGTAAGGGGCCCCCAAAAAAAAAAAACTTGTCATTCCCTTCCTTTTTCCCCTTTTATTTCCCAGGGGTGTGGGCCCAGTGGCCATGATCTTGTTTTTTTTTATGTTGAGTTTCCGCCCTTTTTTTCACCCCTTCCTCTTTCACCCTCTTAAAAAAAGGTTTTTTAAAAATTTTTCCCCTCACTCTCTGCTATTAGAGTATATCATTGGTATCGGGTTTTGATTTTTTTTCCGGAAATCTTTAATTCTGGCTTGTGTTTCCCCATCCCCCCCGGGGCCTTTCTCATGAGGGTACTCTCCCTATAAGTTAATGGGCAAGGGACAGTAAAACAGCCTTGTCGTACCCTTTTTCCCCCCAAATTTTCTAAACCGTAGTTTTTTCCATACCGTTCTGCAGTTGGCTTGTCCCAATATAGATTTCTTAGGAGCAAAAAAGGGGGGTCGGCATCCCTTTCCCTTTAAGGACTTGCCATAGTTTTTTTGGGTCTCACATTTGAAGGTTTTGGGCATAGTCAATAAAGCAAAAGGGAGTTTTTTTTTGGGGGAAAACTCGGGGGCTTTTCCAAAACCCAAAAGGTTTTTGGCGATTGATCCTATTTTCCTCTCCCCCTTCGAAACCCAGCTTGTATTCGGGGAATTCTCTTTCCCCATAGCTGAAGCCTCCCTTTTTAAAATTTTTTGGGCAAAACCCTTTGCAGCTGTAAAATTTGGGAATTTATATTGAGCACGGGTTTTTTTTGGGAGGGGGTGAAAATCTTTTTTCCCCCGGGGATGGGGTTTTTCCAAAATTTGGGGGGGGCTTTTTCTTTTGCGAAACCTTTTTTCAGATCCTTTTTTAAAGTTTTTAAAAGGGTTTTTAATTTGGGAAAACCGGGTCCCCCTCCACTGGCCTTTTTTTTTCCCCAAGCTTTCAAAACCCCTTAAACTTTATTTTCCCAGGGGGTCTGGCTCAGGTCAGCAATTGAAATTTTGGGGATCAGGGACACCCCGTCTTTCTTTTAAATTTTTTGTTTTTTTTTTCCATTTTCTTAAATTTTTTCTGCTTCGTTAGGTCCCTACCTTTTTGGGCCCCTTTAAATCATACCCCTCTTGCACAAAATCCCCCTTTTAAAAAATTTTCCAATTTTCTTGAACGATCTTGGTTTTTCCTTTTAAAGGGGGGGCAAGGGCAAGCTGACTTAAGAAGGTCTTTTTCACTAGTTTTAATTCAACCAAATTAAAACTTTTTGGATGAACACGAAAGTTTTTATCTCCCAAAAAAAAAGTCCAGTAGCCATGATAAAACCCCCCGTTTTAAAAGCCCGGGGTGACTGAGAACTTCACAGTTTTTTTCCCTTTTTTTGGTTGTTTTCCTTATTTCTTTGCACTGTTCATTAAAAAAGGGCCCCCCTGTTTTCCTTGCTATTCTTTGGAATCTGCATTCAAATTTCTGTGGTCTTTCCCTTCATCCTTGCATTTTGGTCCCTTCTCTCCTCTGCATTTGTAGGGCCTCGTTGACAACCACTTTGCTTTCTGCATTTTCTTTTCTTTGGAATATTTTTCATTGCAGCCCGTCTGTACAATGTTCCCAAAGCCTCCATCCATATTCTTCAGTTGTATCTGTCCACCAAATCTAGTTACCTTTGAATCTATACTTCACTTCCACTGTGTATTCATAAGGATTTGACTTAGGTTATACCTGACGGGCCCAGATGATCTTCCCTACTTTCTTCAGTATTAAGTTTGATTTATTGAAATAAGAAGCTGATGATCTGAGACCACATTCAGCACCAGGTCTATTGTTTTTGCTGACTGTATAGAGCTCCTCCAACAATGGCTGCAGAGAACCTAGTCAATCTGTTCCGGTTATTGTCCATCTGGTGATGTCCAATGTGTAGAGTCACCTTTGTGGTTTGTTTGGAAAAAGTGTTTTGCAATGGACCATCTTGTTCTCTTGACAAAACTCAATTACCTTTGCTCTGCTTCATTTAGGAACTCCAACCAAACTTGCAGTTTATACCTTTTATCACTTTGAACTCCTACTTTATACATTCCATCCCCTATGATGAGAAGAACATCTTTCTTTGGTGTCAGTTCTAGAAGTTTCTTGTAAGTCTTCATAAAAATGGTCCAATTCCAGACTCTTCACACCGTAGTGGCAGCATAAACTTGGATTACTGTGATCTCACAGGACTGCCTTGGAATCGTACGAGATCATTCCTAACTCATTTTTTAGGTTTGTATCCCAGCATGCTTTTCTCACCTCTATTGTTGACAATGAAGCTACTCCATTTCTTCTAGGATTCTTCCACAGTAAGTAGATGTGATAGTCATCTGACTGAAATTCACCCATTCCTTCCATTTAAGTTCACTGATGCCCGAAGTCAATGTTTATTCTTCCCATCTCACGTTTTGACCACAACCAGCTTACCTGGTTCATCAGAATCTCACATTCCAGGTTCCTATGCATAATAATTCTTGCAACATTGGTACCAATAAAAAGCAGTAGGTGACAACTCCGCCTTCCAACCGGCTAAAATGTCGACCCAAGAACACGCAAAGAGTTTCCAACTTTTTATTGACTGTCTTTACCCCAACCTTTCCCAAGAGGGCGCAAAACTATGATTGTCGAGGAAAGATCAAATGCCCAATCAAGAGGGTTAGGGGCGGTTGGGGCAGTCCTGGGCGGACCCGCCAGCAGCCAGGGGACTTATGCAAATGTAGACAGAATGTCACAATGGGGACAGGGAAGTGTGCATTGTTCTTGGGTGTTGGTAAACTGAAATATCAGTGAGTCAATAGGAGTGCAGAAAGCATTATCAACACCAGTGGGGGGGTGGTGCAGGAAGGTCGATGGGTCCACACACAAGCATTGGGAGACACAAAGGTTTGGATACATGGGGAATACAAGTCCATGAATAGGATTATATTCCAGGCATTCCTGGAAAGATTCAAAGGCAGTAAAAGCACAAGGATATAAACTCTTAAAGGATTACATATGAGTGTCTTAGGTTGCAGGGAGTTCAGATATGAGAATACGAGTTCACTCCAGATGTCAATGAAACAATGAAAAGTGTCCCTGGGCATTGATGACAATCATGATGGCATGCAATCCGCGGCATTGATCCCTGGAGGGCAGCTGTTGGGGATACGGAACAGAAATCCAGGCGATGGATGGAGGCTTCAACACCTTTCCAGTCCATGCAGACCCACCATCTTCGAGTGTGTTCTGTGTTCTGCATCTTCTTAAGCCCCAGTTGACATGATTTTGGGTATGGGGGAAGAGGGGATAGACTGCTCATGGACAATGAATGAGGGGAGGAGGGCAGGAAAGAGAGCAGAGGGAGGAAAAGGAAAATCTTTTTTGTGTTTTTGGCTGAGGTGCCAAGTGGGTAAAGAGAACCAATGCTTTGGCAAGGAGACCAGTGTGAGGTTGGGTTTTCCCTCCTTAGTCTGAATGAAGGAGGAATAACAAACAGTCTAGGAACTTATATACATTCATTCCAGGACTACTCTGCCCAGGCTAGGTCTTTGGCAGGGGTTTTTTTGGGTGACAAAGGAGATGACAAGATCACGGGAAAGGCTCAGGTCGGAACAGGTAGAACAGGGAGTGACTGGACAAGGTAGGGTTAATATAATCGTGAAAAAGTCCTGGAGCAAGTTGGACAGAACGGGATCGGTGTACTGTATCGTGGAAAATCCAGGAAGAAAGAGTGGACCGGGAAAGATTGAACAGAGAGGATTAGGACAGGTTGGTATTGAAGGGCATAAAGGGTTAAAGGACGCTGGAAGGTAGCTCAAAAAGGGCTGCTTTCCATAGAGAAACATTATGTGGACAGGAAGGGAGGGTGGGAGAAGCCAAGGAGTGCGGGCTGGTTCCCATAGAAAACACATGTATTGAAGGGAAGGGGGGGAAGAGTGGAGGAGCGACAGCTCCAATTTAGCAGCTTAGAGCCCTACCCGCAGCGCCCCCCCCTTTCGGCTAAGATTAATTGACAATTGATGGAGTGGCGGGGGCGCTGCTAGGTCCAGACACGCGCAGATATGCATATCTCGCCTCGTCGCTGGGCAAATTCCTTAGCTGAATAGCGGCTTTTCGGCCCCGAAAAAATGGGGGCCTCGCTTCTGCCCATATTCTCGGAACGGCTGGCAATTTTTAAACGTGGGGTGAAAAGCAGCTTGCTTTTCCCGGTATGGGACCACTTGGGCGTTACTGTTGAGTTTCGGAACCGGTCCAAGAAATTTTCAAATATTTAATTTTTCACAGTGACTTCACACCAGCATCAAACCTCATATACATCTTTGTCCCAGTGGTCCTCTTTCTTTTTGGAGAAAGCGGAGGCAAAGAAGGTGTTGAGTTAGGTCTGCCTTTTTCCTTTCTCCTTTAGTCACATGTTATCATCGCCACGGCAGAGAGCTATCATTTCCTTATTTTTTCTTTGCTGCGGACATAACTAAAAGAAACCCTTTTTCCTGTTTTTTAATCTTTCTGGCGAGTCTTAAGTTCCATTTTTGCGCTTTAGCTTTTTAAACCATCCCCCCTGCAATTATTTTGGCTCTTTGCTTATAGATTCAAAGAATCATATTCCTCTTTGATATATTCCCCATCTGCAATTCCTTGTACTAGTTTTTTTTTAATAAATGAGTTGAAAGTTCATTAGTAAAGCCATTGCGGTTTCTTTAGACCTCTAACATTATCTTCTTCTTGGTGGTGGAACAGTTTTAGATTGTGCTTTAATATATTGATTTATAAGAGTACAATTTGGTTCCGGAGTGCTGTCTGGCTGCTGTGCTGGGTGAGGGGGGCAATGTGTAGCTTGCATTACTGTAATTGAAAACTGTAAACCAGCCAGAGACTACTTGAAGTGGTAGAAGGTGCTGATCACCGCAGAATTGATGCTTTTGACTGTGGTGCTGGAGAGAGTCTTGAGAGTCCCCTGGACATGCAAAGAGATCAAAAACCTATCCATTCTGAAAGAAATCAACCAACACTCCCGAATGTTCACTGGAAGGACAGATTTTGAAGCTGAGGCTCCAGTACTTTGGCCACCTCATGAGGAAGGAAGGACTTCATGGAAAAGTCCGATTTGGGAAAGATTGAAGGCAAAGGAAAAGGGACTCTGAGAATGAGAATGGTTGGAACGGTGTCATCGATGCAACCAAAATAATTTGACAAAACTCCAGAAGGCAGTGGAGGATAGGAAGGCCTGGCAAGCTCAGGTCCCATGGGTCACGAAGAGTCCGGACAGACTGAAACGACCTGAAAAACATAAGCAGAACCCATGTAATAGTAACTTCCCTGATCTATCTACACAGGATGTTTGTGGATGCCCACCAAGGATCACGTTGCTGCTTTGGCTTTAGCTTCTCCCCCCCCCCCCCCAAAAAAAAAAATCTACCCCTCATCCCTTGAGTTTCCAACCATGAAGGGGCTTCTGTGGCCTGATTCCTGGCCTGACCATGCCTGTCCAAGAGGAGGAAGAGGAGGAGAGAGGATGAGGAGAAGGCCGTGATGTCCCCCCTTCCTTCCCTTCCCTGCCCTTCCCTTCCTCCTGCTGTCTTTTTGGTCCGGGATCCCTCCCTCCCCTTTCCCTTTGCCGGGCCAGAAAAAGGAGTGAAGGGGGATTCGGTCCTCCAAGGGCAAAAGGGGCAGCGAGTTCCCGCTTCCTAAGGTCAGGAACCCGAAGAGCTCCCATTGGAGGGGGGAAGAGATCGGCTTTCCCACGTGGCTTTATTTAAAACCCCCCAGATCCCCAAAATGGTTCATTCACATTGCAGGAAGGAGAGAAAGATCTCCCCCCACCCAATGAAGGAGTTCCGTGCAAAGGACGGGGGGGGCAGGGGGGCTTGGAACGGGGGGGGCATTGGAGATGGGGGGGGAAGGGGCGGCTGGTGGGGGAACCCCCGGGGCGACTTTTTTGGGGGTAAGAAGAGGGGCTTTTCAGATGAAACCGTGGGGGGATGATGGGGTCCCAGAAGGGAAACTCTCCCCCCCCGCACACACCTTTGGGCCGGGGGAAAGGGAGGAGAAGGAAAATTTTGTCTCCCCCTCTAAGGACCCCCCCAACCTCCCCCTCCTTCCCTTTCTCTCTCCCCCCCCCCCCCTTTTTAAATTTTGGGGGAGGAGGAGAGATTGGGGGAAACGAGGGCCCCCCCTTTTTTAGGGGGGAATTGGGGTCCGACCCCGGCAACCCCCCCCTCTTCCTCCTCCTTTGCCCTTTCACATTCCCCCCCGCAAGAAAAAGGGGAGAAGAAGCTTTTAAGGCCAAAACCGGGACAGGGAACGGGGGGGGGGGAGAGGAAGAAGGCAAATCCCCCCCCCTTTTTTCCTTTTTTAATTTTCCCCCCCTTTCCCAATGTGGGGGAATGGCAAGAAGAAAGGTTTAAAATCCTCTACTTCAGGTTTCCTTCTCCTGAGAAAAAAACCGAGCCCATCCCCCGGGGTCCCACGGGGGCTCCTGGTCCCCCTGCTTTCTCTGCCCTTGGCAGAGCCCCCCCCCCCAAGGGCCCTCTCTCTCTCCACCCTTCTCTAAAAAGCACCTGACCCCCCCCCCCAAACTTCTCCTGCCCAACCGAGAACTAAGGGGAAAGAACCACAAAGGGGGAGCTGGAGAGTTATAACTATTTTATTCCCCTGGGAGGGAGGCCCAAAACCCAAAGCAAATTTCCCAGCCACCCTGGCCCCCCTCTTTTAAAAAAAAAAAACCCAAAGGTAGCAATTTTTTGAATAAACAAAAATTTTGGGGGAATAAACGCAGGAATTTGGGGGCAATTTTCCTCCTGCCTCTTTTGGAAAATCTCGCGGGTTCCTTCCAACATGGCCTTTTCCCAAAAGGAAGGAAGGAAGCTGATGAGCTGATGTTTTCCAGAATTGGAAATAGTTTCCCGAAAAAAAAAAGATCTTCATGCATTTCCCCTCTGCTGCAAGCAAAACATTTTTTTCCTGGTGGGAAAAATCGGGGCCAGGTGAGAAGCAAAGGGGCCAATGCACCCACTGGGGGAGACATTCTTTGATTGCTCCTCAAACACACTTGTCTTCTGTCCCGCTCTCACTCTCTCTCTCTCTCTCTCTCTCTCACACACACACACCACACACAACACAAAACCCCAAAACCACATGTAGCCTTTGGTTTGGGAAATACGACATGACCAGTCTGCTGGATTTGCCAGTGACTCCTGTATTCCTCTGCGGAAGTGGGATTACTGGGCCACCCCGGAGAATCTCTGCGTGAGGACATCCCCAGGGAATTCTAGGGAAAGGTCTTTCTAAAGGGAAGGATTCCTTCACTCCTGGGCCCTAATTGTGAAATAAGTTTCTAATTCCCAAAAAGGGAAAAACCCCAGTTCCCAGGGGGGGACCGAGGGCCCCACTGAATGCACAAAAAAAGGAGAGTTTTATAAACAGTGTGTTCTGCTGCACACGACTTAGCTATAGGCTTTTATATTATATTTTGTTTTGTAAAACAGTGCAGCACCCTGTATAGCAAAGTTTGCATAACAAAATTTTACAACATAAAATATTCTGGAATAGGGGAAATTTGCTTACAGAATCCTATGGGGCCCAAATTTCCCACAATATAAAAATGGGATACTCCATTTTCAATGCATTCCAAAGGGAAACTTGAAAAAGGGAAATGGGTTACATAATTTTTTTTGGAATGAATTAATTTTTTTTAACAAGGGAACCATGTAATACACAAAATTAAACAAATTGTTTTATTTTAATATTGTTTTTCCCCTCCTTTCTCCTTGAAAAGGACCCAAACAGCTTACAGTAACGAGAAAAAATAACGTCCACTAAGTAAGATCTATTCAGGGTTTTAGGAGTTAGGGCATCATTCAGCATCGAAGGGCAACATTAAAGCAAACTACAGGGCAAATAATTTAAAAGAGAGAGAAAAACTTCATGTAATCATGCACGGTAACCCTCAAAACAGCTCATCAACTAGATTGCTTTCTCCCTGTTTCTAAGTAAGATCATTTTAGATATTTGATGACGTATTCCACAGTCCTTCCCGGTTTCATTAATCCACCATGAATGCTAAAACTCTCTCCCCTGGTTTTCTTGCATCTCTTTAAATTTTTTTCAAACAAAAAAAAAAATAATGTGGAAAGGAAAAACATGCAGTGATTCTATTCTTCTAAAACAATTTTGCATCCCATCAAAAAATATACTATCTTTTTGATCAAGGATATTCCCTACCCCCAACAGGGGAACCTTTAGTTGACATATAATATTGGTTTCCAAAAAAGAAAATTTAAAAGGGGGGAAATCCAGGGGGCCGTCCTTAAATTAAAAAAGGGGGGAAACTCCAATGTCCGGTGTTTTCAGTAATGCTGAGATTTTTGTCCATTTCTGCACATTTGAGCACCTTCATAATTAATTGTCTTTTCAGATCTTGATTGTTTTCCATATTTGCATACAACCTTATCTGCTGTGAAACATGGATTTTTACTTTCCCCCCACACCAATATTTGTTATTCATGCATCATAGACATTAAAAAATCTCTGGTTTTTACTCAAATAGTTTAAGATGTTTGTAAGGTGAAGCTGATTATAAGGGGGACTTAATTACCCTCACTTTAGACTGGGTGAACTTTTGTTCATCACATGATAAAGCGATCAGTTCTAATATGCTAAATGATTTTTTTCCCTGGAACAGAGGGTTGAAGAACCAACTAAAGTACAAGAACCCTTTGATGTGTTTCCTGAGTAATACACGACCTAGTGCAAAATTTAATGTGACTATCCAAAGGAACATAGCACAACACAATTACTTTAACTTAATCTAAGACTGCAACTCACTATAAAACTAACACAGACCCTTAAAATTTTCGAAAGGAAATTTCACAAAGATGAGGAAACATTTTTAAAACTGAAAGGGTAAACTGAGAGATCCAAACACTCCAATAGCATCAGGCTGTTCACAGAAAAAAATTTAAAAAAGGCCCCAAATTTAAAAGCAAGCAACCATCAAAAAATAAAGAAAAGACTTTGGGGGCCAGAAGTGATCCAGGAAATTATAAACCCGGGGTTCATTTTCCCTCGTGTGTCCGGGTTTAAAGTAAAGAAAACATCCTAAAAGATAAAATGTATAGGCACATAAAAGAAAGGGTGCGCTGAAGGGGCAAATCATGCCTCATTATCTGTTGGAATTTTTTAGACTGTCAACAAACATGCGGAAGGGAGAGCGTTAAACATTTTATTTGACTTTCAGAAAGCTTTTGGCAAGGTCCTGCACCATGCTGTTAAAATAAACTTGACATCATGGATCAAGGAAGGGCTTGCCCCGGGATCACAACTGTTAAGGGACAGGAAACAGGGTAGCACAAAGGGAACTTCCAAATTTCAGTATTTTGATCCCTGCTTTTCGACCTCTTCATAAATCAAAAGTAAGAAAAACAGGTAGCCAATTTGCTGATGACACTAAATTAACGGGGCACAAAAAACAGAGAGATTGTGAGACTCCAGAGGGGTCTCTTTACACGGAGAATTTGGGGCAAACCAAGGCAAAAGAGCTTGGGAAAGTTTGCAAGGTAAGTGATGCACTTTTGGGGCAACACCCCCCCAATTACTTTTATAAACGGGTGGGGCTGAAATCTGCAAAAAAAAAAAAAAACAGGAAAGGGCCCTTTGGGGTCCGTGGGCAGCTCAAGGAAGTGTCAACCCCGTTGGGGCCACAGCATGAAAAAAAGCAAACTCAATCCCAGGGATATAAGAAGGGAAAAGAAAAAAGTCAGCAGTGCCCTATTGCCCCCTTTAAATCTAAAGGTCACCATCCCTCCAAAGAAAATTATAGAAATGGAAAAAGTGCAAGGGCAACAAATGAAATTTGGGACTGGAACACTTTCCCTTTCCAAACTGAGGGTGCAATGGCTGGGGGCCCTTCCTCTCAATGAAGGCGTCTAAGAGTGACCTGATTGAATTTATAAAATCATACACTTTTGCACAAAAGGGGATCCCTATTCACAACACAAAAGGGGGGGGGGCTCCATGAAACCTTTGGTGCTAAATCTCAAACAATAAAGAGAAATACTTTTCACCCCCAGGGTCCGGTCTATGAATTTTTCCCGCCCGAAGAGGTGGAAAAGCTGTCATCTTGACACTTGAAGAGAGATGGGACACCCTTCATGGAAACAAGGTATCCATGCTATCATGATTTGGGGCCCAAGGACAACCTCCAGTTGGAGAGAGAGGCAGGTATCTCCATCCATTTGCGGGGGGAAAAAAACGAAGCATGAAGACATCTCTTGGGGAAAGCCCTGAAGAAATTGTGGGCTATTTTTGAGACAAATGCGGGCTGGAAACTGTGGGCCCCTTCCAGCAAGGCTGTTTTTTTGTTCTTGATTCTTTTAACTCAGACTGCTGAAATTTAGGTCAAATGTCTTATAGCACTCTGTGAAAAAAATGGGTTTTGAATTTTCAGTTAGCCATTCATCTCTAAAAGGTTCACCATCTTTATGCAAAACCGTCCTCCTTCTCTGGTGGTATGGAAGGAATTGCCATACTGGCTCCCCCATGCCTTTTAAATGGCCACATGGGTTTTTCACTGGCCCTGAAAAATGACCTCACGGGGATTACCGATTCCTATTTCAATCGCACTAGCTGGACTTGGCTTTTCCCCTCCACAATGTGGGGTATAATCAGAGTTTGGAATATTGTTGTCTATTTTCCTGCCCTGGCAGACTTTTCCTGCGCTTTCTCCCTGTTGTTGCTCCCCCCTCATGGGGAATTTGGACTGGACCTTCTATCAGTCCTCTGCCAGGAGGGTCCTTATTTATTTATTTTTTTATTTATTTATTTTTTTATTATTTATTTAATAAAAAATTTTTTTTATTTATTTTATAAGCTTTTAGCCGCCCACACCAAAGGTCTCTGGACGGCTCACAACAAAACGGGCAATTATGGTGCGTTACGAATCACACGGGAAAACAGAGTTTCGGGGGGCAATATCTGGTGCTCAGGCAGCATCCTGTTCGTCGTCGTCAGGGTTCCATGGATGTCTGTGTTCTCTCTGTGTCTGCATCAGCTGCGTGCATGTGAGATTGATATGATCTCTCCCTTTTTTCTGGTGATATTCTCCCCTGAACCTTCTTCTCCTGCTCCTGACCAGCTTTATTAGAGTAAGCACAATAGAACAGGGAGACTTCCCCGGTGGGGGAAAAAAATGCAAGCCTTATCTTTCCTAAACGGGTACACAAGCAGGGAATGGAATCCATATTGGGGGAAATTTGCCCCCAGCTAGTAGGCTTACGGGATAAGGACGGAAAGGTTTTCCGGTCGGTATCCGAATTCCGGGTTTAAATCCCATCCTGTTTGCTCGGGCCTTTTTCCGCACATCTGTATCTGCTTCGGTCCTGGGCTGCCGGATATATGTCAAGCACCCTCCTTGGCCTTCATTTCCTTTGTGCTTGACAATTTTGGGGCTCAAAAATGGGAAAAATGATATCCCTACTTTTTCCCTTTTCTTTTCTTTTAAATATGAGCAGCGGCAAGAGTCTGGAATTAGCATGGCTACGGGAACTTCTTTTTTAGAAATGAAACTTTCCTTTTTCCACCCAAAACAGCTTCATCGCCCGGGAATGCAGCTGGTGAAAAACCCTGACTCTTATAGGCAGCTTTGACCTCTATTTCCCCCCTGGCCTAAATTTAAGGCTCATCAGAGGAACTAAATGGGCTCGTTAGAAGACAATGGTATCCTTAGCCTTGAGTGAACCAGGCTTAAGGTGCTGAAACCTATCAAGGGGGGTCGTTAATGGTCTTAGCTATGGCCTTGGGGAAAGGCTTTTAAATTTGTTTTGGGTAGGTGGAAAGCACAGCTTGATAAGTAGCAAAAAACTATGCCGAGGCCACCACCTCTTTGAGGAGGGATTTTCAATGCTCACATGAATGGCCCCCCTTTACCCCTTTAAAACCACCTCTCTCTTTGTCTAATATGGGTACATCCCATCTTGAAAGATGCCCTTTCTCTTCAAATGGAGTGTACTGCTGATTCTGGACCTGACTTTTTTTACCCCTCCTTTTTTGGGCCATCCTCTGTTTAATGGCTTTTTGGGGTTTTCCCCAATTAGAGGTCCTGAACACTCCTCACTGCATTGGACCGCAATACAATATTGCTCCTTATGGTTGGGTACCATCCTTTGGGTGGACAATTCCCCTGCCTTTGTTGTTTTCGGGTTTGAAATAACAGGGATGTGGTGTTTTTCCAAAAATCCTTTAAGCTTCTCTGACCCTCCAGCCCTTTTAAGAATGACCAGTTCCCGCTTTGGGGCCCGGGGCACAGACTGATCCTTGTTCTTCCGGAGGCCACTGCTTTGTTGAAGGGCCCCTTGGAAATCCACAGGCCTTAAGTGCTGCTTCAGGTGCCTTCTCCTCTTCTTGCTTCTGTGGAGGGGGATGCTCTCGCCTTGGCTAGGGTCCGAGAATCCTAGTTTGTGCTGTAATGATGTGGGAGTCGAACAGTAAAATATTTATCTTGGGTGGTTTTTTCCCGTAAACTCCCACTTCCAGCCACGGTCCGGTCTGATATGACTGCACAATCCGGGAAAACCAGCCGTTTTCTTGGGTGTCTTTTCTAGTGAACCTAATATTAGGGGCCACGCAGTGATTTGGTCTGTAAAGGCCCCCGTACTTCCCGGTCTTGATTTCACCCAGGGATCACTACTACCTTTAAAAACCCGTGAGATGGGTTGCCCTGGGAAGGTGTGATGCCTTCTTCTCCACTTCCCATGTATAGGTTTTCAACAATTGGTGACACTGGAGAACCCATGGCACAACCATGCTTCTGTCTTAGAAGTTTCCCCCCTGTACATGAAATTTGGTATTCAGACACAGTCCAAGACAGGCATATCTGGTCTGGGTTAGTCGCATCTGGAGGTGAGGGTGCTGTCTCTCTTAGTCTTCTCTTTACCATCGTTAGGCATCAGTGGTGGGGGGCTTGTAAAGAGCGATGTGACATCAAAGGATACCATGGTTTCATCTGAAACAGTTTTAGCTCCTGACTTTAGAAACAAACCTCTGAATTGGTTTCGTGGTGGCCGTGAGTCCACCCCTGGGCTAGGATAGTTTTTCCAGGGATTTGCAATCTGACGTTTACTGAAATTATACTGCTGACAATTGGTCTTAGGGGGTTCCTTGCTTGTGGATCTTTGGGAAATCCAAAAAGCAGGGGACGGGCCCCCCGGGATATAACTGGTGGTAGGTCACCCTGTCATTATTTTTCTTGCTCCAAGATTTTAAGCATTCATTACTTTTTTTTCCTTAATTGCTGTGGGGTCTCTTTTTATTTTTCATACGTTGTTGGCATCTAAAAGTGTAATAACCTTCTTTGGGGTATCCACCATTTGAGGATGACAGTGCCCCTCCCTTTTTCTGCAGCAGAATTGGATGTCTCATCCCTGCTGAGGGATGTCAGAGCAAATTCTCTCTTGGCTGGTGAGGTTGGGTGGTGGGGGGTTAAACACTGGAGTGCAGCAAGACTTTTATCCTGATAGTTCTGCTTCTGCTGCTGCAGATGTTTGTGGAGGGGCCCATCTGTAGCTGTGGGTGAAATCCACAACAGGAACCCGCCTGGGTGTGATGGCAAAATTTAGCCTTTGGATAGGGGCCTCCCTCTGTCTGGGGGATTCCTTTTTTGTTCATCGATGAGCTAATTGAGGCCCAGGTGACTAGAGGTCAAAGCTGCCTATAAGAGTCAGGTTTGCACCACTGCATTCAGACCGATGAACGTTTGGGTGAACACGAAACGTTTCTATCTCTACAAAAAAGTCCATAGCCATGACCAACTTCCAATAAACTCACCGGGATGACTGAATCTTCACAGACATAAGCTGGCAAGAGTTTGGCCCCTTTTTGGGCATACCAGTCAGGAGGCCAGGTGAAAACCCAAACCCAAAAAAATCAGGCACTCATCGGTGCCAACCCATGCAGGCCTTGGGGGGGGCCCTGGCCCCTGAGGTCTTTTGCCCCAGGCCCATTGCTTGGCCAAGAGGAAACCAACCCTTAGTAGGAGGGAGTGACATGTCCCCTGCAAGACAAGTTTCATATATCTGGGTGGTGAGAATTATGCCCTAAAATGGAGGTTTCTATGCTGTGCATGAGAGTTGCTGGACACCCATGGCCATTTCCCCCACTCCCATGCTCATTGTGAGAGCCCTAACCTAGGGCAGGCATAAATCTTGGCTGGAGTTTTTTTCTAATGTGGACCCTCTAGAATTGGCACATTTCTCCCACCGAGTTACACAGCACCAATATTCATAAAACATTCAGAGATAGAAACTAAGCTCCTCATAACTTAAAATAATAACTGAACGGCATAATAACATGACTTCCCCCAAGATTTAAAAAGGAAATAGGCATAATCTAGATCAGATATAGATGCTTAACAATAATACTCCAGCAATAAGCTATAGCATTAGCAATACAGGAATAATGTTTTTTGGGGCTAAGTAACTTATACAAAAGTTCATGACATTGATATTTTCCAAATACATGAATACAAAAAGAATACATAAGTAAGCAGGATCTCTCTGTGCTGGGTTTTACATTTTTGGGGGGGAAGGTAAAAGACTACTGATAAGAATAAAATTAATCAAAAATTGGTATAGATTGTTTTCTTTGTTAGTTGCCAAGCACCATTTTATTGTCAATGCAGCATTAAATGGTTCAAAAAAATGCCACGCTGAGTTAGTTTATAACAAAATTTTAATTAAAGACAAATAGAAATGCATCATGTCAGAAAACGAACATAGCCCAATACAGAAGGGGTTAGTTTGGGTCCGAGCACACCTGGGGCCCGACGGGGCCCTTTCGGGCCCTGGGCCCTGAGTGATGGTTCCGTGGTCTTTTATACCTTTTGCATGATGTGTGACTTTTAAAAAGTTTTTTTATTTGGGTTATGCCCATCCCGGGTCTTTCCCGAATGATTCATCCTATTTCGTTTGATTTCAGGTTTGGGTTTCCCTTTTAACTGGCTACTGCCATATATTATTTGTTACTAGCCACTCTCTGGTGCAGGGGAAAAGTCAACAATCCTAGATGATGGGCTATCTTTTCTCCTGCCCGTAAAGATCTTCGCCCACGGTGCCAAATTCTCCCGCTATGATGCCAAATTTTCTGTTTCAAATTTTACTTATGCCCGTGAGCTCAAATTGGGGCTACTTTGATTTAGCATGTTTTAACCCCTTCTTACAACTAACTATATTTCTTCTTCTTCCATGGATGGCGTTTCTAAAGTCTTTTAGAGTCCTTTTTTCTAAAGTTCATGGTCTGGAAATGTTTCTTCTTCTGGTGTAAACAATTCTGCTTGGGATGAATGGGAACAAAAGCTCCCCAAATTTCCCATAGTCATAAGCCTTTGCAGTTAGAAAAAAGAGAATGTATGAGGAATAAATATTCCTTAAATGTCCTTCTGATCATTTTGCTGGTAAACTTTGAAGGGCCATGGAAGGGATTCCTGGAGAATAAATTTTCCCCTTTTTCTCAGGGTAATACTGATAGTTAAATCAAGCCTTGCTTGAAAAGCCGAGAGGGGGGAGATTCCCCCCCTTCTTTTTTCTAATTTTTGCTTTCTGTTTTAAAATTTAAATTCATACCCTGAAAGGAAGGTTTTTTTCCTTCCAGCTTGATTTTGAGGCAAAGAACACGATTAGTGATGATTTTTATACCCTCTTAAACCCTGTGCTTTTCTTGTGCCCAAAAAAATGTAAGCATGGACTTTAGTCAGTTTGCTCCAAACCCGAAAGATGCCCTGCTTGCTGACTTGTAATTACAACCAGCAGGAGGTAAACTGCTTTTGTAACAATGTCCCCCTAAAGATAAAAGTCCCATCCCTTCCTACAAACGATAACCATTCCATGCTTCCTGCTACCTTTTCATGCTTCTAAATGTGCGAGTGAATGGATCAAACCCATATAAATCCTTTTACCCAATGAAATAGTGGAAAGATTTGATCTTTGGGACATTTTCTTTCTAAAGGACTTGAATCTCCAGATCTTTCTCACAATTCTGACTGACCCTCTTGCTTCCAGCAAACTCGTTTTCCAGCAAACTTTCTTATCCAAAACCCCCTTTTCCCCCCCCGCCGGGCTCCCTTTCCAGCCCCCTTCCTCCCCCCCCCCCGCTCCCCCGAGCTGCTTCAGTCGATAGACAGAGGGGGGGAGAGAGAGAGAAGAGAGAGAGAGAAAAGCATTTTTGATTCCAAATTTTTCCCCTGTAGTTTTGCTAAAGAAGTATGGGGGGAATTCTGGCTGCCTAACCTTTCTGAGAAAAGGAAATCTCCCATCCTCCCTGGCTTTGAGAAAGAGAAAATCCTTAGGGAAAAGGTACAGTTTTTTGAAAAAATGCCTTTCTCCATACTTATATGAGGGTGCCTGGCATCTCCATAGCACCCAAAAGGCGGGCCCTTTCGCCTTAAGGCGAACTTGCCCTTTTTGGAAAGAGGTCTATCTTGGGATTCCCTCTCGGGCAAATCTGCTTGCCACCAGGCTGAACCTGCATAGCTCTAAAGCGGGCTGCTTGTTTTCCTGAGTGTTTTCCCAAAATGGAATCCTGAGCTAAAGCATTCCAAGCTCGTGTTACTGACCCAAAGGAAAAAAATTTGGCCTCTCTGTATTCTTGGAAATTTTGCCTCATGGCTTGGCTTTTTGTTTCAAAAAAGGCTGCCTTTGGGCACTCCTTGCCTTTGGAGAACATTCCGGGCGGGACAAAATTTTTACCCCCCGCTTCTGGGTTTAAAGAGATCTTCCTGAGTGTCATTTTGCCCGGTGCGGACTTTCCCTTGATGGAAATTTTTGATTTTAAACCTTTCCAGAGTTCTGTTGCGAATTCCTAAATCCCCTTGGGTAAGCTTTTTTTCTCCACCAATCCGATTGTGGACACGGTTCCTAACTGCAGGTCACTAGTGAAAAATTTTTGGTAGGGACATCTAAAAACGCGGGAAGAAGTAAAATGGACATTTGCATGCTTTCCCCATTTTTCCTGCTCTACCTGAGATTTCTCCTCTGCTGGTTCCCCCCCAGAGGCCTGTTGTAAACTCCCAAAACTCTATCTGGTCCTTGCTTTCCCAAGGCATTCTTTTGCTCCAAAATTAACTGACCCACTGATTCATTTTTTTTCTTCAACCGAAAAAACGCTCCATCTCCCCTTTTGGATCCTCTTAGAGGATTTTTGGGATCGCTCAAAACCCCTTTTACAGGCGTGGGGAGATGGGGTGGCCGCATTCCGGCCTTCCGGCCGGGACCTGTCCTTTGCCTATGGTCCCTGCATCTGCCTTTGCGCAGGAGATCGCATCTGCGTTGCCTTCTGGGAATCACGCTGCGCCCCCGGGGGGGGATCCCCCCTCTGCCTTGCGTTGGGGGAATCACGTCGGGTCACATAGTTGCGTTCAATCACACGGGACACAGATTTGGGGGTGCAATTCGGGTCCCTCATGGCAGCATTCCCGTTCGTCTGTCTGTCAGGGTTCCATGGATGTCTTTGTGTCGTTCTGCATCCCTGCGTGCATGGAATGATGATGAAAAATTTTCCTCTGTCGTGATGATTCTCCTCGAGCCTCTTCTCCTCTGCCTGAGCCCACCTTTATTAGAGAGTAACACAAAATACCGGAGACTTCTCGTGGGGGGGAAAAAATGCAAGCCTTATCTGTTCCGTAAACAGTACACAAAGCAGGGAAATGGAATCCATAGGGGGGGGAATGCTCCCCCAGCTAGTGAGGCTTACTAAGGACGAAAGGGCTTCTGGTCCCGTATCCGATATCCTGGTTATCTCCATCCTGTTTGCTCTGGGCCCTTTTTCACACTTCTGTATCTGCTTCGGTCCTGGGGCTGCCGAAAAATGTCCAGCACCCTCCCCTTGGGCCTTTAGTTTCCTTTGTGTGACCAATCTGGCTCGAAATAAAGGGGAATGATATCCCTACACATTAAAACATCAAAATCAAAAAAATTAAGTAATAAAAAAGAAATAATAAATATGATACAAACACACTAAAATTGACTCAGGACCCCACAGTCATTAGTTAAAAAACTTTTGGAACAGAAGGTTTTACCGCGCCGAAATTTTTGCAACGTTGGCGCCATGTAGTCCCCATTTGGGAGGGCATTCCATAGTCGGGCAGTTGTTGAAAAGGGCCCATCCTGCAAGCTATTCCTTTCACCCCCTTAAGGGAAGGCTCTTTCAGTAAAAGGGGTCCCTACTAATCTTATTGCCGGGGAGTTTCAAGGAAGGAGCGGTCCCCCAGGATCTATTTCCCAATCCGTAGGCTTTATATGTCCCCAAAACAAGCACTTTGAAAAAGGCCGGCCCGCAACTGTTTAAACCCAAAGAAGGTTATACAAATCGACGTGATGTGTTTTCCCTTTGGGGCCCTACCATCACCATTTCCCGCAGCACGATTTTGACCATTGCAATCCTGAACCGTCATCAAAGGGAGCCCCACGAAAGCACATGAGTAATCAATACGGGATGTAAACCCTGCCTTGCAAGCAGCAAAGAGGAAGGAGGGGGTGAGGAGAAGCACACGGCTATAAGGGAACACACGGCCAGAAGGGAGAGATTTCTTCCCGTTTTGCAGAGGTAAGGGCGGAGTTTTATCTTAAATAGCTGCCCCAGCAGCACCGCCTAACGGCCGTGCAAACTAAAAACAAAAACAACAACAACAACAACAACTGAGTAAAATTTGAGTTTCCCCAACCAAGCTACTCCTGAGGAATCCTACACACATTAAACAAGTAAACACTGGAAACTTCCTGACGTCTGCACTTGTGTAGAGGTGCTTTAGCGGCCCCTACACTGTTTTAGATTTTTTAAAAACAACAAAAAAAGAAAAGTCTTACTAGATTTAAAAAAAATTTGTGTAATTTCATTTTGAGACCTTGAAAACATTTATTTCACTCGTTAAAATGGAGTTGGGGGAGCACTGTATTACCTGCAGTACTTATGCATGTTTTTTCATCGTGACGAGCCGTGTGCAAAATACATCTGCTGCAAGTGCAAGCTGTTGCGCTATTGGAAGAGAAGTCCACAGCTAGAGCTCGCATATCACCAGCAACAATTAAAAGGGGCTTGAGCGGTTTCTTGGACCGAGCGGAAAGGACTATCTGTCCAAAAGAGACAGGGCCACTTTTGAGGATGAAGTCCTTCCCCAACTCAGGAGGTAAATGGGGAGGAAGGGAAACCCTCAAAGGGTAGAGGCCCAAGGATCCTCAGAGATCTCATTTTGCACAATCATTTGGGGCATTTCCCTCAGCACACCTCAGAGACACACAGTGGAAGATTTGTTTCACCGAGATCTCCCCCCTCATCCTATTGATGAGAACAAGTCAGGTAAAAGTAGATGGGGCAGGCGCAGGGAGAACTTCTTGTACTAGGGGATTCTACATTAGAAAATACAGAGGGATGGTTTTGTGACGAGCAGATAACCTTTAGTCACTTGCCTGCCAGTGCAAAGGGTTTCAGACTCACCAGAAATAAGTTTAGCTTTTAGAGAGAACGGGAAGGAGCCAGTGGCATGTACACGTTGGTACCCAAAAAGATGTCGGAAGGCCAGCGTCAGTCTTGGAACCCAAAATTTCCCAGTTGTTGGGTAAAAATTAAGTCCCGGCTCCAAGGTACATTTTCAGAGTGAAACTTTTCCTCGTGCAGGACCTCAAGGCAGCAAAACTCAGAACCTCAATCGTGGATAGCGATGGTGTCAAAGGGGAGGGCTTTAGATGTCGGGAAACTGGAGAACATTTGGGACAAACCAAACCTTTCAGGAGGATGGTTGCACTTGAATCATGAGGGCCCAAATTTGCTGGCACTAAAACCTAAAAAAGGGCAGCAGAGCATTTTTAAACTGATAACGGGGGGAAAGCCACAGGAGCTGATGGCATCCGGTTGGGAAAACCTCATCCTGGGGGAAATGATGGAGGGTAAAGAAACACATAGAGAAGACATAGAAAGGTATAGCACTGGAGAATAACGGAATGGCAGTTTGTCTACTGAAAATAAAAGCGTCGGGAAAAAAGGGAACAAGCAGCAGCGTTTTGCGGGACCGTGTACAGGTGCTTCACGCCAAGGCTCGAAGCCTCCAGCAAAGTTGGGAGAACTTGCACATTTGGGAGCTAGGGGAAAACATAGATATAATACCAATAAAAGAAACCTGGGTGGAATAAGAACCATGGGGTACAGCAATCCCCCGGCATAAACTATAGAAGGGATAAAGAGGGGCGTTTGGGGGAGGATTTGGCCATCTTTTGTCAAAAAAAGGGTAAAATCCAGCAGAATGGAGATGGACAGAGGTTGACTCCACCATAGAATCACTTGGTTTAAAAACCAGGTCCAAGAGTGATGGGGATAGTGGAGTATCTATCATCCACCAGATCAAAAACTTGGGCGGGGACCTTGAAATGAGGGGAAAATCATGGAGGTGGCTAAGAGGATTTGGATATAACCCGTGGGACTTTAATATCCCCCCATTGACTGGGTCAATGCAAGCTCCGGGCAAGAAAGAGAAAAATGGGTTTCTCGACTTGCGAATGACTGTGCCTTAGAGCAAATTGCAAGGAGCCCACCCGAGAACAGGCAACTCTGATCTAATACGTGTGATACTCAGGACCCGTCAGGGATTGAATGTCACTGAGCCTCTGGGGGAAAAGGACCAAGCTGCAATTTCCTTTTCCATGCATTTCGGAGGAAGAGTGTCAACCAAAACAACATAAAAACACCCTTTATTTTCGAAGGGGAAACTTCCCCGAGAGAAACTAGTTAGAGAAGGTCCTTTCTGTAAATGAAATCCTCGCCAAATGAGGAAAAATAAAAAGGAACACAAAACTCTGGCAAAAGAATTGTAAGAAAGAATGATAAGGGAGCAAAGAAGATTTTGATGAACGCATGGCTAGCAAATAATAAAGGGTAATAATAAAAGCTTCTTTAAATATGTTTAGAAGTAGAAAACCTCCAAAGAACCAGTTGGCCCTCTGGATGTTGAGAGGAAAAGGGGAGGTTAAGGAGGACTTAGGACATTGCACAAAATTGAATGAGTTCTTTGCGTCTGTCTTCAACGACAGAGGACCTTGACAGAAACCCTGCCTTAGCCACCCCTCTTGACTAAAGAATTAAATCAAATACAGGTTAAAAGAGAGAGGTTTACACAATGATAAATTAGAGATTAACAAGTCACCGGCCCAGATGGCATCTACCCGAAGGGTTATTAGGGGACTGAAGAAAAGAAATTGCAGATCTCTTAATGGTTTATATGCAAACTTTGTCTCTTAAAACGGCCACAGTGCCGGAGGACGGATGCTAGCAAATGTCCACCAATTTTTAAAAAAAGGCAGAGGGGGGACCCGGGAAAACTAACAGCCAGTTTAGCCTTACATCTGATCCCAGGAATGATGGTGGAAAGCCTCATCCAGAGAAAATCTTAACACACATAAAAGAACAAACCTGCTGATAGAAAATCAGCATGGGTTCTGTAAGATGAAAATCGTCTGACAAACCTTTTAGAATTTTTTTGAAAAGGTGTCAACAGCACATGGGATTTGGGTGAACCGGTGGAAATATCCTATCTGGATTTTTCAAAAGGCTTTTGACACGTCCCTCACCACAGGCTGCTGAGAAAAATGCACAGTCAGGGGGGATAAGATGGCAGGTCCCTTATGGATAGAGGAACTGGTTGAGATCCCGGAACAAGAGTAGGTGTCCAATGGGAAATTTTATCACAATGGAGAAGTGTGAAAAGGCGGTGTGCCCCAGGCTCTGTCCTGGACCAATGGCTTTTCAAATCTGTTCATAAATACCAGGAGACAGGGATAACAGTGAGGTCGGCCAAGTTTGCCGATGACACAAAACTTTTTCCGTGAGTAAAAAACCAGAGAAGATTGTGAAGAGCTCCAGAAGATCTC
>JAWVWN010002160.1:0-20776 GCA_037367305.1 Phrynocephalus vlangalii
ACTTCTTCGTCCACTGTGTTTACATCTGCCCCATATGCAAGTAGTAGCTTGCACACTTGCATGTAGTTTTCTTGGCTTTCCACATGTTTCGCTTCTCTGCAAGCTACGCTGAGTGCTGTCTCTTCCAGACTGTTCTTCTTGTCCACAGTAGCACCGTACCTCAAATACAACTTCACATGGTCATATAGGCCATGCTTGGCTGCAATGTGAAGAGGTGTTTCTTGGGCCTCTTCACTTGGCAGGTTCATCTGGGCACCAAATTTTACCAAAGCTTTGGCACACCTATAAAACAGAGATGGGATTATTATATTATATTTATTTATTTTAGAGTATTTTTACCCCACCTTTCTCCTTGGAAAAGGACCTAAGGCAGCTTACAGTAATGAGGGATATACAATCCAGTACAATTAAGACATGTTCAAGTATTTGAGAACAAGGAATTGAGGGACATCTTACAGCATTAATAGACAGACATGTCTATATTATATTATATTATATTATATTATATTATATTATATTATATTATATTATATTATATTATATTATATCTCAAATAAAGAAACTTGAACTATACTGCTTTTCTATAAAAACAACCCAACACAATAAAATAATAGAACAACAGCATCAAAGAAAAAGCTGACCAGATAGCACGGTGGTTTAGGTATCTGACTGCCAAGTCAGAGATCAGGAGTTTGATTCCCCACTGCACCTCTTGGGGAACAGCCAGCCTGTGGAGCCCTGGGTAAGCTGCACAGTCTCTGGATACCTCCATACAAAGGGAATGGTAAACTACTTCTGAGAATTCTCTACCTAGAAAACACTTGAAAGGTCATTATAAGTCAGAATTGACTTGATCGCACACAGGCATTATTAAGTAACATTAACCAAAACCATTACAATATTTCCCAATAAAACTACCGGTAATCTGTTACGTTCATTAAATTCTCAGTCTATTGGTTTGCATCAGGAACATGTTTGTGATTTGGAAGGGCTCTGTTCTGCAGGTGAAAGCTGATATTAGAAATGGGCACGAAACGAGCAATTTTTTGTTTTTGTTTTTGTTTTTTCGTTTCATTACGTAACAAAACGAAAAATGAATTTTGTCTCCAAAATGAAACGAAATGAACCGAAACAACAGAAATTTTGTCGTGCGTTTCGTTTTCGTTGCTGCAAATACATTGAACTGTAATGAATGCTAACGAAACAGCAATTTTTCAGTTTCGTTTTTGTTTTTTTCGTTTCATTACATAACAAAACGAAAACGAATTTTTTGCAAAAAATTCACGAAACACAAAACGAACCGAAACGGACCCCCCAAACGACAAACGAAACACCATTTTTTTGAGTCGTGTCCATCTCTAGCTGATATCCCCTTGCCAAAGAAAAGGCAAAAGCAATATTTTGTATTGGATCAATTTTTTCCATGAGCTGTTGTGCAGTAGTTTACAGAGCTCTGCCACTACTGCTAGAGTTTGTTTCCCTAGCAGTACACCTTTCAGGGCCATGCATAAGTTTTGGTTTTATCAGAGCATATACTTTTAGAGGCATATACCCAATGACAAAGGGTGGGAAAACAAGACAGAGGTAATATGAAAATACAATGGCTATTATGATTTGGCTGTGCTGATGTTTCCCCTCTCTATATGGTATTTGAACATCTTCAGGTGAACAGTTTGTTTATTTAGTGCTGTATAATTTAGTGCTGTTGCTTAAGAAGAATAGGATGCAAAATAAAAAAAACCCATGAAGTTTAACAAATTCTCTGTTTGACAAATATAGGGCTATGTATATGTGGATACTGTGTTTATACACACATTGGGAATAATTTTTCTATTCTTAGTTTCCTGTGCAACCTCTTGTCACCTGCCTATTGACCAACCCACCAAGTGTTGCCTGCAAAATGACTTGTGCAGCCAACTGTGTTCTTTTGGCATGCCCACTCCTTGAGTTTCTGGGATACTGAAGAATGCTTTCTAGCAAAGAGAAGGAAAAGGACACTTGGCAGAATGACTGGGACTTGCAGCTGCAGGAAGAGGACTGAAGGCCCCCGTCAAGAGTTTCCAGGAGCAAGAACAATTAAAAAGAAACAATGTTCATTCATTCCGTCCACAAAGCCTTTCCAAGTTTTGAGAGGCTGAGAATGAGCAGGAGCTGTTTCGTGTACTTAGTGCAGAGGGGAAGTTCCGATTTAACAGGCAAGGACTAGTTACAAGAGCTGAATTCGAAAGGGCCCAGGAAACAATAAAAGCTCCCCCCCTTCTTCTTTTTTTGTCCATTTAAGCATTAAAGAGCTTGTCTGATCAATAAGACTGCCAGAGTGTCAGAGGAGGCCACTTCCAGTTGGGGACCCCTTGAGGGCGAGATCACGCTGCCAGGGAGGTTTGATCCACCGAGCTCATTACCAGCCCAATGTCACCTCAACACACCTCAGGTGCTTCTGTCAGTGCTGTCTCGAGCGAAGCAGGAGTGAGCAGCCAAGAAGGGTGTCTCTTGAGCAGCCGTAGTCTTGGACTAAAACCCCACCTCTGTGGCTAGACGTGCCTGTGATCAGGCCAGCCTGCCTCATATAGTGCTGACCAGGATTAATGGGATGGCACCTGTCCAACACTTTGATATTAATAAGAAGTTTAAATTTGGTTTTAAAATAACACTGCCACACTTTGCTGTCTGGGGCAAGTAAAGCTTTATTGCAAAATACAAACAGAAAGCAAAGAGAATGCAAAGATAGGAAAACACCTGACTAAACAGATAATTAAAAAGCTAGACATGTCTAGGGACCTGGGTCTGGGGACCATTAATGGTGATCCCAAGAGCTAGGACCCCCAAATGGAGCTGAGCACTTGTTTATATACCTTCTTCCCAGAGTCTAGAATCTTCTTCTAATGGTTCCGCTTTTTGTTAGGACCAGCCAAGACCAGTCAAACCCAGTCATCTCTGGTGTTTCATATCCCAGTTTGACCCTTTGTTCAGAATCCTAGTTACAAGGCCATCTGCAAACACTACTTCTTTCAGGTTCTTCTCCTACAGGAAGCTGCTTGCGGTTAGGCCTCTGTGGTTAGAGCTCCACAAATGTTACGGAAGTTACCTAACTCCTTGTGTTGCTAGTTCTGTGCGCTCTCAGTAAATGCAGCTTTTAAACACCCAACTCTTATGCATGTTCAAGCTCATTGATTATTGATTGCAGAATCCCAATCCTATCAATATGATAACAGGATCAATTCATGGCATGGGCAAAAATCCACCCAGCTTTCTGCACCCTTCTGTCAAATCAAAATTTCAGTAAAGCCCCACTGCAGTCTGAACAAAGGCTGTAGACCACCAGTCACTCCATCCTGACTCCAAAGAAAGCACACGTTATTTTCTGTGCCACAGTGACAGCCAGGGTATTGTTAGGCAAGAGGCAGTGCAGAAGAAAAGCTGAAATGTGCTGCAAACAGTACCTCAAAAGAAAACCAGAAAAAGGAGAAGTCTCAGACAAAGAAGAGGTTAGGCTGTTTAACAAAAGAGGTGCTAGTACAGCCTTAAGCAATAAAGGGACCCTGGAGATGGATGGGTCTCTAAAACTGGAGTTGGGCTAGGTATATTAGCCGCTTAACAATCCCAAGCGTTTCATTCTCTAATTGGTTATGTTTCCCAACCTGTCCTCTGCTATGAACATGTGAAGCTGTCTTTCACCTGAGTTAGATCATTCCTCTGTCTAGTCTTGCATTGTTTACCCTCTGAGTCGCAGATGGTTTTCCTTCATCTTACCATGTGAGATACCAAGGACTGGACCTTCAATATTCAAAGCAGGTGCTCTTTTGTGGAGCATTTGTTACTTTCCAAAAATGATAACAAAATAGTACGATGATGTCTAGGCCTTATAGCAGCTCTGTGACATCGAATGGGAAGAAATATAACCAATTTGCCCAAGGCTATCTATCTAGCAAGCTTGGTGAATGGGGAATGTAAGCATGGAGTTCCCCAGCCAAGATCCAGGCTCTGGCCATTGTACCACACTGCCTCAAACAGTATGTCAATAACTTTTCCAATTGTATACCTTATGATCTTTGAACATGAGCTTTTCATTAAATATTATTGATGTAGGAAAAGTAATAAAATCTCAACATTCTTTCTTTCTTTCTTTCTTTCTTTCTTTCTTTCTTTCTTTCTTTCTTTCTTTCTTTCTTTCTTTCTTTCTTTCTATAAATGTCTTCTAAGGGAGGGGTGAGAAACCTAAGGCAGGGACCAAGAACCAGGGCCCCTCTAAATCAAGCTGGATCCCTAATCACATAAATGCTAGCCGACTGCTATAGTCCAACAGCATTTGGGCAACTGCAAGCTCCTGAATCCTAGCTCAAGGGTTCAGAATCAGATATTTGGCTGCAAAGCCAGAGGTCAGGAGTTCGATCCCCCCACTGTGCCTCCTGCTGTCAGGAAAATGAGGCCGAATGTGTGTTGATTGATCCTCTGTATAAACTTGCCATGACCTAATATCTATCCTGCTGATATTGCTGAGGAGGAGACGGGGCAAAGCCTCCTTTATAGACACACAAAATTCTTCCATCCTCATCAGTTTTTTTTTACTGGTTCCATCTAGAAGCATTCTACCTTCTGTGATAGCAGGTTGCAGGTGGAGAAAACCTTCTTAGGAATAAGAACATAAGAAGAGCCATGCTGGATCAGGCCAAAGGCCCATCTAGTCCAGCTTTCTGTATCTCACAGTGGCCCCACCAAATGTGTCCGGGACTGCATGAAACTAGATATCTGTCTCTTCATACTACTCCCCTGCATCTGGTTTATACTGACAAAATATATGTAATGTATATTTAACAGAGTGAACAGAGAATTTGTAAAATGGAGTCAGTCAAAAATGCAGTGTCATGATGTTAGCCACAAGTGCAACGAATTAGAAATCACTAGCAGGTTAAGTGATTTAGCACAGGTGGCATAGTTAATGACATCATGGTATGTCAGAATGTGATTGGTTAAAATCATATCTGACGAGGTCTAAATGTGTATAAAAGAACTGGCTGTAATAATGTTAAATTGGGACTGTTTATGGTGAGAAACAGTACCCCAGACTCTGTTGCTTTTGTATATATGTTATTGCTTGGTGTTATGCTGTTGTTATGCTGCTGTATATCTGCTGTATATATTCAATATAAGAGTTTTTATCCTAAGTCATATTTCTTTGTCTCTCCGTTTCTAAGTTCTGATAATACTTATTGCAATTATCTACACTTTATCTACATGCTACTGCTGCTAAGCTCATATTTTTCTCTGCTATACACATGTGTGTATTTTCTTTTCATAATCTCATATTTATTGCTTGATAGAAATACCCTGGTTTTAAGCCTGGAGATTACACATCTCCATCATGGTTTGTAACCTGTGATGGACTTTTCCTCCAGGAATCTGTCCAATCCCCTTTTGAAGGCCTCCAGGCCAGATGCCATCACCACATCCTGTGGCAGGGAGTTGCACATGCTAACAACGTGCTGGGTAAAAAAAATTATTTTCTTTTGACTGTTCTCACTCTCCGAGCCCTCAATTTGAGTGCATGTCCCCTAGTTCTGATATTTTGTGAGAGGGAGAAGAGTGTCCCTCTATCCACTTTACTCATGCCCTGCATAATTTTGTACGTCTCAATCATATCCCCCCTCAGATGCCTTTTTTCCAGAATAAAGAGCCCCAAATGTTTTAGCTTTTCCCCATAAGGGAGGTCCCCCAGCCCAGTAATCATTTTAGGAGAAGCTCCGCTGTGCAAATGTCCAGGAATCAGCATCCATCATCTGCTTGGAAAACCAATAATCTTAAATCAGTCGTGTGACATGGTGATCCTTTCCAGGGTACAGTATTTTAGCTGCAGGTGTTTCCCATGCTCTTTCTCTGGTGGTGCTGTGGGCCTGTGGGGCCATTCCCCCCCCCCAGACAATGGGCATCCCAGCCCTTATTTATTTATTTATTTATTTATTTATTTATTTATTTATTATTAACTGCCCGATTTTTCCCTCGGGAACTCTGGGCAGTGTACAACAAATTACAAAACAATTGGCCCAAACACAACCCCATAGTAAATGAACAAAAACAAAAATAAAATGTAAAAACAATAAACAACAATAATGCCACAACATAAAATTCAGCAAGAAGAGGGCTGGGACCAAACAATACAACCAACACACAGCACACAACCGTACATTCAGCGATTACCAAAACATTCCATAAAGAGCCAACTCTTTAAGGCTCTCCTAAAGGCCGGCAGAGACTCTGCCAGCCTTCTACCTTTCTTATATTCTAATCTACTCTTATTATTACATTCCTCTCCAAACTTAGACCGACGAAGCTACGTGGATGAGGAGTGAAACATTTCAATCTCACAAGAAAAGAAGCCCAGTTGCCATGACTCAACTTCCTGATTCCTCCTCAAACAGAGCATGGGAAGTTTGGTACCGTAATCCCAAAATTTGAGGAATTCTAAGTCTAAGGTATGCATTTAAGTCTTTTCAGTAGAGAAGCCTTTGTTCAGAATATGATTGACAGTCATAAACAATCTTGACTGCATGGAGATATAATATTCCTTGTATAAATAGATTTTACTGTATTTCTGAGAAAAAACTGAAAATAAACACACTTTTCTTGGGAATCAATGAACCTAAAAAAATGTCTTACATTGAAGCTGTGAACACTTAGCACCACCACACTAAAACCATAATTAGAGAGCCATTTTGAAAAGTTATACCACTAATATTTTTCTGACGTTTGGCTACTTGATTATTTAGACCACTCTAAGGCAGTTTCACTTTGCTCAGCTTGGATGGGGTTTCTACTGACTTGAGTGTCTTAAGATGGCTGATATCTGAAACCAATAGCATTCTAACTGTAGCTCTAATTACTGGGGAGGATCGTTTCACTTCCCAGATCAAATGTAAAAATGTATTCTGGACTGTTTTGATTTTCTTATTAATGGCAATTCTGCCAAATAGCTATGTCAAAAATTTACATGAGCAGTAATTTTGCTTTATACCCTTCCAGAACTGGATGCAGTGACCCGGGATACCTATACAATAATACAATGATAGGTTCACAATGTGAACAAAGGCAGATGCTTTGATTTTTGCTCTTTAACTGTGATGGCCATGGTGTCACAGATTTTAAAAGAGAGAGAGAGAGAGAGAGAAACTAGGCTCACATAATGACAAGACCTCACCTATTTTATTCTACAGTATTTCTTTGGAAACTAGGAACCACTTAAGCCTCCCAAAAAAGATTACCACTTTTGAGTCAATAATTACTATCATCCTGCTTATTAATGACCTTCTGCTGTCATAAGCACTTAACATCTGTTTATACAGATCTAAATATGTCATCTGCATATAATAGTATATTGACTGATGTCTCCAAGACCTTTGGCAGGTGAAAATCTTAACTATGAACTGTCGGGACCACATCATTACTATAATAATTGAAGAACAATGTGTGATAGAGTGATGGACTCGTATTCCAGAGGAAATGATTCAAATCTCCACTTGGCTATGGAAGGGGAGTGGAACTGGTAAAAGCAATCCTTAAATATCTCACTTACCTTGAGAGCCCTGTTAGGATCTCTAAGAGTTGGTTTCGACTTGACAGCGCATAGCAGCAAAGAATAAAAAATGCAGCCCTGTCAAGCTCCTTGAGCTTTAGGGATCTTGTTTCTTAAGGCATGGTTTGTGCCAGTTTTTACTTTAAAATTTGCATCCATACAAAGGAATTTTATAAGGACAAAGAGACTCTTATCAACACTTACTCTGAGGAGTAGAGATGGGCACAAATAAAAAAATGGCATTTCGTTTGTCGTTTGTCGTTGAGAGGTCCGTTTCATTTCATTTCCGTTTTTCGCGAATTTTTTGAAAAATTTTCGTTTTTGTTTTTTGTTTTTTTGTTTGTTGTTTCTATTCGCTTTTTGCACGGTTTTAAAAAGCATTTCCGTGCGTGGGCGTCCCCCAGCGCCCCAGACCAGATGGAAAACACTAAAAATATTGATGCTGGCAGAGACACAGTATAGACTAGGTTCGCAGGGAGGCTGCAAAGGCAGCAGCGGGCGTTGCCCAGGGTGCAAGGCAGCCGCAGAGTGACTGCACTGCAGGACGGGAGGGTACTCACCAATAGGTACGCACACACGCATACAGGGAGGCTGCAGGACTGAAGCTAGAGTCTCAGAGACAGCAATCCCACCCTAACTCCCACTGGAGACTGCAAGGAGGACGGGGGCTGCCAGAGCTTTTTATGCCCTCTGTGGCTGCCAGACCTGCCCAGTCTGCCACCTGGGCATGCTATTGGTTGAAGTTGTCCAAGAATTTACATGATCCCATCACATGGTTTGCCTCCATGTTGTGGCTGGAGTGGCGACATCCATTTTGTCATCCATAAAGGGAACAGAAAAATACATCGCGATGGGAGAAGACAAAAACAAACGTTTTAAGGACCCCTACCCCCGGTAGGTAATAATTTCAAATAATTATCGCATTATCGCTGCATTTTTATGGATGTCCAGGGCATTTTAATACCCAAGAAATCAATATTAGGCATCTGGGAGCCATTTTGGGTCGATGTCCCCTAACTCCCCTTAAAGGAAAAAAATACAGCAATCTGAGAAAAGATATAAATGCATGTTTTAAGGACCCCAACCCCCCCGGTAGGTATTATCAGACAGCATAAATAATTATCGCTGCATTTTTATGGATGTCCAGGGCGTTTTTTAACATTTAAAACAGCTCATTTCATTGCACACCACCAGTAACGGAAACGAAATGTAACAAACACAATTTTCGTGGTTCTGTTCATTTCGTTTCATTTTCATCACAATTTCATCACAATTACATAACGAAATGACAAATGAATATCGGAAACGAAAAATTGTTTGTTTCGTGCCCATCTCTACTGAGGAGGTTTCTCCCATCAAGGTTTTCTATTCAATGAATTGAAAGAAGTACCAAAGTCAACAAATGCAGTATGGTGCCCTTTGCCATTTATTTTGTTATCAAGTGCAATTAGGTTGTTGTTGTGAACCATCAATGTCAGGTTTTCAAGCTGAGTGAGATGTTTAAGGAGTGGCTTTACCTGTTCTAGCCCCCTCCACTGGCCCATGAGTTTCCATGGCAGAACAGTGGAATGGAACCCAGGTATCCTGAGACCTAGTCCACTCCCTCATCCGCTACACCACACTGGGTACCCTATCAAGTGCAATAAGGCAAAACAGTTACCGATAATGCAACCTCCCTGTCTAAAGCCTGCTTGCTTTTCAATTAAGGCTGTGGTCACACTATAAAAATGCCACCATTTTCTCTTACATCTGCTTCCTGTGTAAGTCAAACAATGTGGTCATATGGCATACGTATTATGATACTGTATTGGTTCATAAAATTTTGACCATTCCATTTATATATAAACATTAGATGTAGTATGTTTGTCTATATCCCTCAAGCAAAAGATAGTCCCTTCTCCCCCCCACTTTTTTTTTTTGCTTTTCTCTGCTTCTCTTCCCCACCCTCTTAAAATGATGTAGGTGCATTGCTGTGCTAGCAAAACACACTTACTGGCCATGCACTGATCTGGGCCATTGATTCAAACTTCCATGTGTCAATGCTGAGACTGAAGCAGATATTAGAGACACGTGAGAGTTGCATCTCAACTGTTGAGATCAACAATATATAAGGCAGTTCTAAGAACAGGGGCAACTCAAATAAAACATTGCAACATTTGAACTGAGCTTCAGAACAGCACATTTGGCACAGTAATAGCAGAAAGTCTGTGTGCCAGATGTAGGGCATCTGGGCAAAGGGTTGTTATGGTTTTTTAAAAGACAAATCTATGCTGAAGAGCATGGGTTGGGAACCTTTGGCTCTCTAGATGTTTTGGACCACAACTCCCAGAATTCTACCCTTATATTCTCGCAGAAAATGGACTGAGGAGTTGCGGTGCAACACATCTGGAGGGCAGAAGGTTTTCTACCCCAGCTGTGGGGGCTGAAATATTACTCCTCGAAAAGGCTTTTCAAATGGAAGCAACAGCAATATCAGGAAGAGTGACTTTGGCAAATGCTAAAGCAGAGGGTGGAGGAGAGGACAAGGGCAATAGCAGGATGACTGGAACCTTACCTGGAACCAGGAAAGTTAAATATGGGCTTAGATTAAAGAAAGGAATGGAGCAACAGTCTTTGAGAAGGAGTGCAGTTCCAGGGTAAGGGGGCTGCTCTCACTTATGAGCCTAGCTTGAGAGCCTGCAAGGTATCATGTAGCTTCTCTCTCTCTTGGCTTCTCCCTCACCCTCCATGGCTGCAGGTCTAGTTTGCTTACTCTCTTTCTCCCTTTGTAAGCTGTCAGCAGTAAGCACAGACTCTCTTTCTCTCAATGCCTCCCGACCCTCCTTATTATTATCCTTCTGCAAAAAGTGGGGCTCAGGAAAAACAAGCATCTCTCTCTCCCTCTCCCACCTCCCATGCCCACCTGATGCTCTCTCTCTCTCTCTCTCTCTCTCTCTCTCTCTCTCTCTCTCTGTTAGGTTGCCTTTCACTTGCTTTCTCTCCCGGCTTCCTCCTCCTTCTTGCAAGTCCTCTTTCTTTTCACCTTCTGCAGGCTTGCAAGCTGTCACTTTCAAGAGGAAAGGTTGTTAGAGTTCTTGTTGGAAGCAGTTGTTAAGAGTTTCTTTTTCCTTGTCTTCTCTCTTGCACTCTTTTGTTTTTTTGCTGAGTTTTGTAGGATTCTCTTTCAAATGGGAAATGGGGGGGATCTGAATGGTTGAGCTTGTCAATCAGGTTCCCATGTCCAACTATGATGAGAACTAGAGATTGGCATGAAATGATTTTTTTCATGCCTTTTTAAAAAGTGCCCTTTAAAAAAAGAAACAACACAGAAATTTTCATTTCGTTCTGATTTATTTTAGTTTATTATTTATTTTGACAAGCGCAATCTGGGCACTTGTCAAAATAAATAATAAAAATAAGACTTTTTTTAAAAAGTGCCGACCCAGCCTGTGGGCCAGCTGGTCGGCACTAGGGATTTTTAAAAAAAGTGCTGATATTGCCCATGGGACAGCTGGTTGGCGCTAGGGATTTTCAAAAAGCACCAACCTGACCCGTGGGCCAGCTGTTTGGTGCTAGGGATGTTTTTTTAAAAAGTGCAGACCAGCGAGGCTGGTCAGCTGTAAAAAAATCTTTAAATGAAACGAAATGAACGAAACGATATTTTAAAAAATATTTTTTTAAAAATTCATTTCATTCTTTGTTTCATTGCATTCCGTTCCAAATGAAACAAATTAAGAAATCAAAATGAAAAATGAAACGAAACGGCAACACATTCCAAAGAGGAAAATTTTCTTCATTGAAATGCATTGAGTTAATGCATTTCAATGGAGATGGCCGGCTGATTGGTGCTGGCTGGGGGAGGAATCATGCACACATCATCTTCTGACCCCACCCATGGGGGGGGGAGAAGCTGTGCACACGATTTGAAATGCCTTCCAGTCACAGAGGCAGCACTTCTCCCAACCCTTTTGCCTTGGTGACTTGAAGGCAACTCAAATCCCGACACCCCTCCACCCGCTGCTCGCAAGATGGGGAATCCTGACCTTGCTCATAAGCAGCCAGTGTGTGTGTGGGGGGGGGGGGAGAGCGCTGAAGAGCACTCGTAAGTCGGGATTTTCGTATGTCGGGTGCGTCGTAAGTTGGGGTACCACTGTATTATTTCCAAGTCTTGGTGCAGGGGTCTATTGCTATTGTGAAGGTGACATTGAGAAGATGCTGCTCGTACAAAGCATGGAGCTTTGTATGAGCAGCAGTTCAACTTCCAGGGTGGTTAGAGGTCTGGGGTGGGTACTGCAAAAAATAATCCTTGAGATATGCAGTTCATTCAACCCCAGAGTAACTGAAGCCACCACAGAATCAATGGAACAGCACAGCTTGAAAATGATATAATGAGTTTAAATTCACCTCTATACTGAACTGTGCCCCAATGCATCATTGTCATCATTGCCCCTTCGTTGTTTGTTGCTTTTTCAGTGCAGCACATTTTTTTTCACAATTCTACTGACTAGGGACCTTTAGGTGATTTTTAAAATGGATTTCAAGCAGTTGCTGTTCCAAATGTCTCAACAGCTGTCTGGTTTAATCTCACTGCTCAGCCTTTGTGGGAATGTGTGTTCTGTAACTGTATCTTTAAGGTACCCATTATGTTTTAACTTTTAAACCTTTTTTATTTTTGCGGTATATTACCCAAATAACTAGGATTCTTGGTCAGCACAGGAATTCTATTAATAAAGATGTACACGGTGGCCACATGGATCTCAGATGCAGGCAAGCAGTGTTCTTTGGAGATGGGGGTACACAATTGGTCATGAGATAAACAAGGCTCTTAAGGCATGCTCTTCGCAGGCTGTGTCACAAAGAATCTAGGTAAAAGCTGCGGTAACTGTCCTAGGTCCAAAGGCAACCCATTCTTCCATGCAGTCTGCATGCAACACTTCCAGAATTCTAATAGAACCAATCCCCCATGTTACGGAGACAGCTTACACAGAGAATTCAGCTATTCATCTTAAGTATTAGAGTGGAGGGTCCAGGCTTTCACTGATATAAAAAGAAAGAGAGAGTGAGAGTGAAAGAAGAATCTTTCCTCCAAGCTTCATTTTTAGCTTAAACAAGTTATGATTCATAGAACATGGCATCAAAATGACTCCTTCTTGACCCTTCATGTATTTGATCAAGGTGTAGTCAGGGCTGCTTTGTGCACTGAGTCATCTCCAGGAGAAGAAATAAATGTTCTGTGACCAGAGAATGGGTGACCCAGGCTGCTGTGAAGCATGTGCAGGGCTGCGGCAGAGCAGCAAGGAAGCATTACAAATTAATCTGAAGTCAGTTCCACCGAGGGGGCAGGGCAGTCTCATGTACACTTTATTTGAGATCCATAAATGCAGCATCAAGACCAGCAGAGGCCTGCAGAGTCAACACTTCCAGGACTCGTATGAGAAAGGTTCATTCCTCTATAGTTCTATGGCAGAGATTATAACTGGGCAGGCCAAGGCCCGCCTGTGGAAAAAAATTGGCCTACAAATGGACATTGGTGCTATTGGTGCTAGAAATTTCCATGGAATACAATTGACATTTTTCAGTGCCATCTCCTCCCTACATACACACGTGACATCTTCACAGGCCAATAATAGTCTTTTTTTCCAAAGTTTGGGCAGGCCAAGGCCCTACTGTAGCAAAAATTGGCCTACACATGGACAAACTCTTTGTCAGAAACACGCAACTGCAACTGAAAGGCAACATCATCAAAGAGGAAACCGTGTTAGTGTTCCTGTGCAGTCAAAATGTCAGAAAATGAATGACTGTATTTTTGTCCTGAAAAACCAATCCTAAGACAAACCATGCTGATTTCCAGACTCCAGAGAGGCGAGAGAAGCTCTTGGTGGGACAATCACACACAATCAGAACTAGAGATGGGCATGAAACACCAAAATGGCATTTCGTGGTCGTTTCGGTTTTTTGGACCCCCAGGTCCCACTTTGTTTCTGTTTCTTCATTTTTCGGGTGCGGCAAGCTGCGGCCGCAGGGAGCCTTCCCAGGGCCGGGCACCACCGGAGCCGGCGGCATGCAGGCTGGGAGAGCATTCCCGTGGCTGCGGGGAGCCCTACCGTGGCCGGGGCAAGCTTCCTGGGAGAGCCGTCCTGCAGCCATGGGGAGCCCTCCCGGTGCCGGGCGCCGCTGGAGCCGGTGACAAGCCTGCCAGCAGGAGAACAATCCCGTGGCCACGGGGAGTCCTTCCAGAGCCGGGTGCTGCTCCGGTCACCACCCCCAACAGGCCGCCACCCCCGGAGCACCGCCAAGCGCCGCCCTCCCTTGGGCCCCCTCTCCAAGGACTGATCCGCAGCACCGTCCGCCACCCCTGTTGGGTCGCTACCCCTGGAGCCCCACGCAGCTCTGCCCTAACTGGGGCCCTTCTCCCTGGGAACCACTCCACCCCGGGAGCTTCCGCCCCAGCAGACCACTGCCCCGCACCCCCCGGGCCTAGATCCGGGAAACCTGTGTGTGGGGGTTGCCACTGCACTCCCCCTGTGCTCCAAAAATGCCCTCTGCTCCGGCTTCCGAGCCGGCTGCACCATTGCCGCTTTGCCACGTGGCCGAGATCCCGGAGCCCAGCCCATAAGGGCTCGGATCCTTCCCCTTCTTGTGAAATCGGCAAAGTCTTGCGTCGTTGGCTCCGGCGGGGAGGGGGCAAAGAGGCTCCGCCAGGCCCAGCCCACTCTTGTCACCCTCTGCTTGTTGAATGACAGCCCAGAAGGCTGTCATTCACCAATCGGAGATGGCTGGACAGGGGGCTGGGATCCCAGCCCCCTCTCACCGCCCTCCGCTGCTCCATTATTCATCCCGCGAGCGGCGTGACGGCAATAATGGAAATGAACAGAACCGAAGAACATTTTCTTGGTTCTGTTCGGTTCGAGCCTGCCCCATTGCAACGGTCGTTATTCGTACTGTTACGTAACGGAACGAATAATGGAGAATGATAACGAAAAAATGGTCGTTTCGTGCCGATCTCTAATCAGAACTTCAGAAATTCCCTCTTGGAGCTACAAGGTATTATTCACCGCTTAGTTCTGTAGCAGTCTCTCCCACTGCCAGTTCCTGTCTGTGTTCCTCCTGACATCAGAAAGGCAAATTTCCAGAACAAAATGACTCCTCAGCTTTATGTTTGTAAACCATGTCAGTACCATCATCAGAGATCAGTCCATGCACTTGCACAGCACCTCCTCTGATCATGGAGAAGGGTTGCAGGCAGCATTCATCCAGGAAGCCTTCCTTTCCACAATTCCACAGTCAGTCCTTTTTCTGTTGTTATTTGCAGAAACTGTGGACTCATTAGACGGATGCTCCATATGCAGCAGCATTCTGACTCTCTCCAAAATATGGGTGCTGTGAGCTTCTCACTAGAGATGGGCACGACCAGAAATTTTTTTTTCGAGTTGTCGTTATTCGGGACGGGTCCGTTTCGGCTCATTTCCGTTTTTCGCGAAATTTTTTTAAAAACTGTCGTGTCGTTTGTCGTTACCGCCGCTGCGATTTCGCGCAATTTGATGTCCCAGTGAGTGGCGTCCTGCCGGCGCTAGGTGTTTTTGCGCCCTAGGCGGCGGGCGGGGTGGCGGGGGGTCATGGGCGGGCGGCGGCAGTGGCAGGGGGAGGGTCGGGCACGCGGGCACGCGGGCGGCGGGCGCGCGGGCGGCGGGCGCAAGTCCCGCAATGACACAGAGCAGGCGGAAAACACTTTAAACTGACTTGCTGCACAAGACTGCATCGAATAAAGCAATTGCATTTTTTATTGCAAGCAAAGTGGGCAGTGCACCCACAGCAGAGCTGCAGGCAGGGTATGAAAGGACCTTGGCTTGCCACCAAGCAAATGAAATTTTTAAAATAAATCCACACCTCCCCTCCCACTCAAACCTCCCCCCCCCTTTGAAGCACTATCAGAAAAGAAATCCTAACAAACTGCAGGAGAATAAAAAAGAATAAACTGCATTGCTATTCCCCACAGCAGACAGAGAATGAAAGGAATTATTATTATTTCCTAAAAATTCAATTGAATCAATTCCCTCCCTGCCTGCCTAACTGAAATCTAAAGGCTCCGCGAAATCGAAACTAGTCTAGCACAGCAGCCAGCTACACACAGCCCTCTCCCACCCATATCCAAGCCCGGACTGCGACTCTTCGGGGAGTGCCTCGGCTTTTTATGCCCTCTTGCACATCCAGAAGTGTCAGTCAAAACCTGGCCATGCGATTGGTAGAATGGGACCAAAAATTTGCATGGTCCCATCCCATGGCCAGCCCATCATTGCGCAGGTGTAAAAAAATAAAAATAAAATAAAATAAAATAAAATCAGTGCGACCTTTTACTGCTATAAAAAACCCACTGCTGCTACTGTAAAAATTCAAGCATTTAAAATAGCTAATTTTCGCAATGTTTCTGTGGTACTTTGGTGGTTTTTTGGACCACGATTTCAAAAAAAATATTGCAGATGCCATTTTGGATCCCCCCCGCACCGCATGGCAAATGGAGACGCCGAGGATGCCCCCTCCCAGCCTGGTACCAGCAGCCCAGGACAGGAGGGGGGGAAGGCTGGGGACCCCCCCCCAGAAACCACCCCTCTGGTAGGTGCCCTCAGGAAGGCATATTTTTGCCTGCTTTTTTGGCCGGGAATTGGTTTTTTTTAAATTTTAAAACTTTTTTTCTGTGCCGCTTGGCATCGCACGATCGCCGCGCGATGCCAGGAACGACAACGACAAATCAGACCCAATTTTTCTTTTTTCGGTTCAAGTTCGAGTTCTGACAGCTTAATTGTCGTTACTGTTTCCGTTATGTAACGGAAACGATATCCGAAAACGGAAACGACAATTTCGCCAAGTCGTGCCCATGTCTACTTCTCACTGAAATGTCTATTTACATGATGGAAGCTCCACACCCTTCAGTGGAATTTTATTTCTGAGCAAAAGCGCAGAGGATGGGAAGCATTTTTTTCTGAGACAGCAGAAGCTGACGGGACTTTGAACAACAGCCGGGGACACCTTCTGTCTTCACAATATTACTTTATCTCTTCTGCTTAAGATAGCTTCTGACAAACAGAAGAGGCTTAGACAGACCCCTGCACTGCTTTTAGTGTAAATAAATTAATGTGATAAGCTCGTCTAAATGAATCACGGCGACTGCTGGTTTGCAATGAGATGTTGACACTGCCGCTGATGAAAGGGTCGACACAGTCACAGAGCAAGGTCAGAGCCTCCTCCTGTAGGTAGAAAGAGAGCTGAACCAGAGGCCCTGCCCTGGTCCCTCCCCATTTCCTTTCCCCCACACATTTCAGATGGGTACAGATTGGGGCAATGAGCCACTGTACAGACAGGAGGGGCACTGGAAAACCCAGCAGTCAAGAAGCCGGAGGCTATCTTTCCCAAAATTTCTGAACATTTTGATTTTTCAAAAAATTAAAACTAAACATTAAGTGACTGTGTAAATAGTACCTTTTAAGGTGGCAATAAAGGTACTATAACAATGCGTGGGTACTGATTTTGCAGACTAAGCAAGGCAAAGAAACTGGCTGTGGGAACATTTTCACGAGTAATGGTTTAGTCAAGAATTTACTAGTAGCAATGGATGGCACAGGAAGACAGATGGCAAAAACCATAAAACAACAACAACATAAGACTCCTATATTTGTGGGAAGCACACATTCCTGTTAGGCAATTGTTTTAGGAACCAAAGGAAAACAGTATTTTAAGCACAGTGGTAGGAAAACAGATTAGTAGTTATAAGAAGAGAGTTGTAATTATATTGGGGATATTTAGGGCTGGAGCAGAGGAGGTCTATATATCTCTACCCTTGGTTTCGGGTTGGGGGAGGCAGGACATTTTATTTCTTTTTTTTCCTATGATATCCAGGCACCACAGATTTAACATCAGATAAATACATTGAATGGCCTTAGAAGCTGGGATGTGCACTAGCATCAAAATTCAGATTCAAATTTAGTATATGGAATTTTAGCCCTTCAGATTTAGAATGTTAAAAATTTGGAATTTCCAGATACTGTGTGGCATTCTGTCTTGCATAAAAGAGACTTCATGAAAGCCCAGCAATTGTAGGTTGACCTTGAGGAAAATGAATCTTTCTACAGATCCAGGTTCCAGATGTGAGCAGAATGGACTAGCACTGTGTCCCCTGCTTGACACAGTACTCTCTCACTGGGCACACTAGTTGGTGGGCATTAACCAGTCCCACTACTATCTTGGCCAGACCTCCCCAAACAATTCCTTCTCAGTGCAGCAAGGAACTGATCTCTTTTGCCTAGGATTTGACTTCTAGTGGTATGGGGTGGTATATAAGCAGAACACTTTTACCATTCTACTAGCATTCTCTAGCATTCTACTTTGAGAATACTCTAGCATTTCCTTCTTCCGGTGTCTCTGGAAGACAAAGTCTATGCTTGTTGAGGTAGTATTTAACAAAAATTGCCCTGTTGTTGCAGGGGTGAAGGACCTGGACTCTAGAATACAACTTCTGGTGCTGCTTTTGGAGCTTCTTTGAACCCTCAGTGCTAGCTGGACTGTCCTCACTAGCTGTTGCTGCATGTGATAAAGTTGGGCGACGTTGCCTCTCCCCTCTTGTTGCTCCTGAATAGTCTTTGCTCTTTACTTAATTTGGGATCCCTTAATTTGTTAGAATATATTCCTCCTTGCACAAGAAGGCCAACCTGTAGTTGAGTGGGTCCTTTCCTTGTTGGCTTGGGCTACCACTTCAAGCTGGAAAAAATGCTACCCTCTATGGAGTCTCCCATCCTCCTAGATTTTCCTTTCCATCGTGCCAAACAAGCACTGGAGCACTGAGATCATCTGGCTAAGGATAGCTTTCCCCTGTCAGGATTTGATACCTTGTCTGTTTCAGAGTATTAGAACAATCAGAGGGGTATAGAACATAGCCTAGACACTGCCACAAAAGTATAATACTTTTAGACTTGTGACATGAAAATATGTTTGCTACAATCCAGTCCAGCAAGCGAGGCCACTAAAATAATAACAGCAATCCTTTGCCAATCATCCATTCCATTTGGTATCTGTACTCAAGAGATATGAAAAGGGTAAGCGCTGACATCTTATAGGTAATTGGTGTAAATATTTAACTTTAAGCAAAGATGTGAGAAAAGCATCGTTATTCTCCTGCTTACAGGCAAAGCCAAGTGATGAAAGTAAACAAGGCCAATGCTGAATGGCAGCTAGGGTCACTTAATAGCAGGAGATAGCTATTGCTTCAGAAAAAAAACATGGGTAAAGAAAAACTACTCACACTTGATTTCTCACACTTCAGTCAATGAGAAGCAGCAAAGCTGTGAGAGACATTTGATCCAAAGAGACAGATAAGCAGCTCCAGAAAACAAAACAATGGATTTCACTGAGACTGAAATACATAGGTGACCTCTGTCCATTCAGAAATGTTTTTCTGCACAGTATGTCTTAATATGCTTACAGCGTACCTATCCTCAGATACCCAGATGAATTTTGAAATGCTTGTCAATGATTGTTGTCTGGTTTCTTCCTGGAATTAACACCTTCCTGGGATAATGTCAGCTATGACAAATCCTGAAAAACCTTTGTCAGCTCTAAACAAATGAGAGGCTTCTGTGAGCAAATTTCCCTGCCTTTAGGTAGGCTTGGAAGGGAGACATGCAGAGTGTTTGACAGAGAGATCTGGCATCCTCACTAAGGACCTTTCAAAGTTTTAGACAGAGGACCTAGATCACTTGACCCCACGTGTCCCATTTTTCTCTGCCCAGAGGAGCAGCCACACCAGTGGAAGTGTCAAACCATGCAGCACTTGTTCAAGCAGAGATCCATTGAGAGGTGCCAATTTTTCTTGGCTCTGCTGCAGCAACTCACTGGTGAAAGTGCCTGACCACTTTCCTGTCTCACTTCCTTGTGCATTAGGTATTGATGTATCTTCCCCATCCTGCAATGCACCCTAAACTACAAGTTGAGAGTGCTGACCCTATACACTGTTCCTTTCATCTTCCCACTCTGCAGCACTGCCACTGTGTTTGCCCCCTCGAGACCCCACTGCTGCAGCATGTCCCTTGGAACCTCTGAATGTTGTGAGCTGCGTGGCTACCCTCCATCACAGCCACATTCAACAGGGCTCACCTATTATCATCACAGATACCCACTGTGGTGTTGTGGATAGGGTGATGGACTAGGTTCCTGGACACCAGGGTTCAAATGCCCACTCAGCCAGGAAAACTCACTGGGGGAGAGGAACTTGTAAAACTATGACATACCTCACTTACCATGAAACCCTATCAGAGTCACTATAAGTTGGTTCCAACTTGAAGGCACATAACAACATTAACATTACAGCGTACCCTCATATAAAAAGCAGTTTGTTTAACAGAAAATCCACTTAAAGGAAAACAATTCTTGAGATAGGGGGAAATTGCTAAACAGAATCACCAATGGGGCAAATCTGTACAACAGAAAAACAGTCGTGATTAGGAGTCACAGTAGGACCCCCGTATCCACTGATTCATTATCCACTGATTCAGTTATCCACGGTTGGCAGAGGAAAAATAAATAATTCAGCAGCTGCAAAGCAAGCTACTGTCACAAAGAGCAGCTGTAAAGCAAGCTACTGTCATAAAACAGCAGCCGTAAAGCAAGCTACTGTCATAAAACAGCAGCCGTAAAGCAAGCTACTGTCACAAACAGCAGCTGTAAAGCAAGCTACTGTTGCAAAATAGCAGCTGTAAAGCAAGTTACTTTCACAAAACAGCAGTTATGGGGAACATTTTGGCATTCTCTCTTAGCCACGGTTTTCATTATCCATGGGAAGGCTCGGAACCAATCCCCAGCAGATACTGGGGTCCTACTGTAATCTGTTTTTAATGCATTCCTATGGGAAATTTGTACAAAGGAAGATTTGCTTAACAGAAATTCATTTGGAACTAATTAATTCCTTTATAGAAGGTACCACTGTATTATTATTATTATTGAAGATATTCAGAATAAGAAATGTGTGTGTGTGTGTGTGTTTGTGTGTATATATATATATATATATATATATTCAAAACTATCAAAATGATGGTATTATTCAGTCACTTCTGAATATTTTCTGAATGCATACCCCTGATTACCAGCCTGCTGTTAGACAAGAGTTTCTTTGGAAGGCATATGCTTCATCCTGTTGTTAACTGCAATAATACTGGCTTATGAAATACGAAGCTTTTGATGCAGTTCACT
>JAWVWN010002163.1:10000-74108 GCA_037367305.1 Phrynocephalus vlangalii
TCCGGGCGCATTTTTTCGACATTCCCTGGTTGGCACCGGGGCGCCCATCCGGGAATGCCGTGGAATTCCGGGCGCATTTTTTCGACATTCCAGGGTTGGGGACGGGGCGCCTATCCGGAAATGCCACAGAATTCTGGGTGTATTTTTTCGACGTTCCCGGTCGGCGCCGGGGCGTCGATCCGGGAAGGCCGCAGAATTCTGGGCGTGTTTTTCGACATTCCCGGGACGCCGCCGGGGCGCATATCAGGGAACGTCACGGAATTCCGGGAGCATTTTTTCGACATTCCCGGGTTGGGGCTGGGGCGCCGATGCGGGAACACCGTGGAATTCCGGGCGCATTTTTTCGACATTCCCTGGTCGGCGCCGGGGCACCCATCAGGGAACGTCACGGAATTCCAGACGCGTTTTCCCACATTCCCGGGTCGGCGCCGGGACGCCAATCCGGGAAGGCCGTGGAATTCCGAACGCGTTTTCTGACATTCCCAGGTCGGCGCCGGGACGCCGATCCGGGAAGGCCGCGGAATTCCGGATGCGTTTTCCTACATTCCCGGGTCGGCACCGGGGCGTCGATCCGGGAAGGCCGCGGAATTCCGAGCGCGTTTTTCGACATTCCCGGGATGCCGCCGGGGCACCCATCAGGGAACGTCGCGGAATTCCGGGAGCATTTTTTTGACATTCCCTGGTTGGGGCCGGGGCGCCCATCCGGGAACGCCGCAGAATTCCGGGTGTATTTTTTCGACGTTCCTGGTCGGCGCCGGGGTGCCGATGCGGGAACGTCGTGGAATTCCAGGCTCATTTTTTTGAAATTCCCGGGTCGTGGAATTCCGGTCACATTATCCGACATTCCCGGAACGCCGCTGGGGCGCCCATCAGGGAACATCGCAGAATTCCGGACGCGTTTTCCGACATTCCCGGGTCGGCGCCGGGACTCCGATCTGGGAACGCCGCGGAATTCCAGGCTCATTTTTTTGAAATTCCCGGGTCGGCGCCCTGGCAGCCATCCGGGAACGCCGCGGAATTCCGTGCGGATTTTTTCGACATTCCCGGGTCGGTGCCGGAATGCGCATCAGGGAGCACCGCGGAATTCCGGGCTCATTTTTTCGACATTCCCGGGTCGGCGCCGGGGCACCCATCCGGGAACGCCGCAGAATTCCGGGCGTGTTTTTTGAAATTCCGGGGACGCCGCTGGGGCGCCCATCAAGGAATGCCGCGGAATTCCGGGTGCATTTTTTCGACATTCCCGGGTTGGGGACGGGGCGCCTATCCGGGAAGGCCGCAGAATTCTGGGTTTTTTTTCCCGACGTTCCCGGTTGGCACCGGGGCGTCGATCCGGGAAGGCCGCGGAATTCCGGGCGCGTTTTTTGATATTCCCGGGACGCCGCCAGGGCGCCCACCAGGGAACGTCGCGGAATTCCGGGAGCATTTTTTCAACATACCCGGTCAGTACCGGGGTGCCCATCCGGAAACGCTGCGGAATTACGGGCGCATTTTTTCGACATTCCCAGGTCGGCGTAGCGGCGCCAATCCAGGAATGCCGCGGAATTGCGGACGCGTTTTCCAACATTCCCGGGTCAGCACCGCGGCGCCGATCCGGGAACGCCAAGGAATTCCGGGTGCATTTTTCGAAACTCCCGGGTCGGCGCCAGGGAACAGATCGGGGAACGCCGCGGAATTCCGGGTGCATTTTTTCGACATTCCCGGGTTGGCACTGGGGCGCCCATCCGGGAATGCCGTGGAATTCCGGGCTCATTTTTTCGACATTCCCGGGTAGGCGCAGGGGCGCAGATCCGGGAAGGCTGCAGAATTCCGGGCACGTTTTTCTGACATTCCGGGGACGCCGCCGGTGCGCCCATCAGGGAACGTCGCGGAATTCCGGGAGCATTTTTTCGACATGCCCGGGTTGGGGCCGGGGCACCCATCCGGGGTCGCCGTTGAATTCCAGGCGCATTTTTTCGACATTCCCGGGTCGGCGCCGGGGTACCCATCCGAGAACATAACAGAACTCCGGACACGTTTTCCCACATTCCGGGGTCGGCGCCGGGACGCCAATCCGGGAAGGCTGCGGAATTCCGCACACGTTTTCTTACATTCCCGGGTCGGCGCCGGGACGCCGATCCGGGAAGGCCACGGAATTCCGGGCGCGTTTTTCGATATTCCCGGGACGCCGCCATGGCGCCCATCAGGGAACGTCGCGGAATTCCGGGAGCATTTTTTCGACATTCCCGGTCAGCGCCGCGGCGCCCATCCGGAAACACTGCGGAATTACGGGCGCATTTTTTTGACATTCCCAGGTCGGCGCACCGGCGCCAATCCAGGAACGCCGCGGAATTGCGGATGCGTTTTCCAACATTCATGGGTCAGCACCGGGGTGCCGATCCGGGAACGCCAAGGAATTCCGGGTGCATTTTTTCGAAACTCCCGGGTCGGCGCCAGGGAACAGATCGGGGAACGCCGCGGAATTCCGGGTGCATTTTTTCGACATTCCCGGGTTGGCACTGGGGTACCCATCCGGGAATGCCGTGGAATTCCGGGCACATTTTTTCGACATTCCCGGGTAGGCGCAGGGGCGCAGAACCGGGAAGGCTGCGGAATTCCGGGCGCGTTTTTCTGACATTCCGGGGACGCCGCCGGGGCGCCCATCAGGGAACGTCGCGGAATTCTGGGAGCATTTTTTCGACATGCCCGGGTTGGGGCCGGGGCGCCTATCCGGGGATGCTGTTGAATTCCAGGTGCATTTTTTCGACATTCCCGGGTCGGCGCCGGGGTGCCCATCCAAGAACGTCACAGAATTCCGGACACGTTTTCTGACATTCCGGGGTCGGCGCCGGGATGCCAATCCGGGAAGGCCGCGGAATTCTGGACGCGTTTTCTTACATTCCCGGGTCGGCGCCGGGGCATCGATCCGGGAAGGCCGCGGAATTCCGAGCGCATTTTTCGACATTTCCGGGATGCTGCCGGGGCGCCCATCAGGGAAAGTCGTGGAATTCCGGGAGCATTTTTTCGACATTCCCTGGTTGGGGCCGGGGCGCCCATCCGGGAACGCCGCAGAATTCCGGGTGTATTTTTTTCGACGTTCCCGGTCGGATCCGGGGCCCCGATCCGGGAACGTCACGGAATTCCGCTCACGTTATCCGACATTCCTGGGTTGGCGCCGGGGCGCCAATCCGGGAAGGCCGCGGAATTCCAGACGCATTTTCTGATATTCCAGGGTTAGCGCCGGGGCGCGGATCTGGCAAGGCCGCGGAATTCCGGACGCGTTTTCCGACATTCCCGGGTCGGCGCCGTGGCGCTCATCTGGGAATGCCGCGGAATTCCAGGCGCATTTTTTCGACATTCCCGGGTCGGCGCCAGGGCGCCCAGCCGGGAATGCTGCGGAATTCCGGACGCATTTTTTCGACACTCCCGGGTAGGCACCGGGGTGCCGATCCGTGAACGCCGCGGAATTCCGGATGCATTTTTTCAACATTCCCAGTCGGCGCCGCAGCGCCCATCCAGAAACGCTGCGGAATTACGGGCGCATTTTCTGACATTCCCGGGTCGGCACCGCGGCGCTCAGCCGGGAATGCCGTGGAATTCCGGGCGTATTTTTTCGACATTCCCGGGTTGGTGCAGCGGCGCCAATCCAGGAACGCCGTGGAATTCCGGACGCGTTTTCCAACATTCCCGGGTCAGCACCGGGGCGCCGATCCGGGAACGCCGCAGAATTCTGGGTGAATTTTTTCGACATTCCCGAGTAGGTGCCGGGGCGCAGATCCGGGAAGGATGCGGAATTCCGGGCGCATTTTTCTGACATTCCCAGGACGCCGCCGGGGCGCCCATCAGGGAACGTCGCGGAATTCCGGGAGCATTTTTTCAACATTCCTGGGTTAGGGCCGGGGCGCCTATCCGGGAACGCCGCAGAATTCCGGGTGTATTTTTTCGACGTTCCCGGTCGGCGCTGGAGCTCCAATCCAGGAACGCCGCGGAATTCCGGACGCGTTTTCCGACATTCCCGGGTCGGCGCCAGGACGCCAATCCGGGAAGGCCGCGGAATTCCGGATGCGTTTTCCGACATTCCCGGGTCGGCGCTGGGGCGTTGATCCGGGAAGGCCGCGGAATTCCGAGAGCGTTTTTCGACATTCCCGGGACGCCACCGGGGCGCCCATCAGGGAACGTCGCGGAATTCCGGGAGCATTTTTTCGACAATCCCTGGTTGGGGCCAGGGCACCCATCCGGGAATGCCGCAGAATTCCGGGTGTATTTTTTCGACGTTCCCGGTCGGCGACGTGGCGCCGATCCAGGAACGTCGCAGAATTCCGGTCACGTTATCCGACATTCCCGGGACGCCGCTGGTGCGCCCATCAGGGAACGTTGCGGAATTCCGGGTGCATTTTTTCAACATGCCCGGGTTGTGGCCGGGGCGCCCATCCGGGGACGCCGCGGAATTCCAGGCGCATTTCTTCGACATTCCCGGATCGGCGCCGGGGTGCCCATCCGGGAACCTCACGGAATTCCGGACGCGTTTTCCGACATTCCCGGGTCGGCACCGGACCGGGACGCCGATCCGGGAAGGCCGCCGAATTCCGGACGCGTTTTCCGACATTCCCGGGTCGGCGCCTGGGCATCAATCCAGGAAGGCCGCGGAATTCCGAGCGCGTTTTTCGACATTCCCGGGTTGGCGCCGGGGCGCTCATCCGAGAATGACGCGGAATTCCGGGCGCATTTTTTCGACATTCCCGGGTCGGCGCCGGGGCGCACATCCGGGAACGCCGCGGAATTCCAGGCGCATTTTTTCGACATTCCCGGTCGGCGCCGCAGCGCCCATCCGGAAACTCTGCGGAATTCCGTGCGCATTTTTCGAGATTCCCGGGTCGGCGCCGCGGCACCCATCTGGAAACGCCGCAGAATTCCGGGTGCATTTTCCAACCTTCCCGGGTCAGCACCGGGGCGGCGATCCGGGAACGCCGCGGAATTCCGGGTGCATTTTTTCGACATTCCCGAGTAGGTGCCGGGGCGCAGATCCGGGAAGGCCACGGAATTCCGAGCGCGTTTTTCTGACATTCCCGGGACGCCGCCGGGGCGCCCATCAGGGAACGTCACGGAATTCTGGGAGCATTTTTTCAACATTCCCAGGTTAGGGCCGGGGTGCCTATCCGGGAACACCGCAGAATTCCGGGTGTATTTTTTCGACGTTCCCGGTCGGCGCCGGAGCTCCGATCCGGGAACGCCGCGGAATTCCGGACGTGTTTTCCGACATTCCCGGGTCGGCGCCGGGGCGGCCATCTGGGAACGCCGCGGAATTCCGGGTGCATTTCCCCCCCGACATTCCCGGGTCGGCGCCGGGGCCCCGATCCGAGAACGCGGCGGAATTCCGGGAGCATTTTTTCCCGACGTTACCGGGTCGGCGCTGGGGCGTTGATCCGGGAAGGCCGCGGAATTCCGAGAGCGTTTTTCGACATTCCCAGGACGCCGCCGGGGCGCCCATCAGGGAACGTCGCGGAATTCCAGGAGCATTTTTTCGACAATCCCTGGTTGGGGCCAGGGCACCCATCCGGGAATGCCGCAGAATTCCGGGTGTATTTTTTCGACGTTCCCGGTCGGCGACGTGGCGCCGATCCAGGAACGTCGCAGAATTCCGGTCACGTTATCTGACATTCCCGGGACGCCGCTGGTGCGCCCATCCGGGGACGCCGCGGAATTCCAGGCGCATTTCTTCGACATTCCCGGATCGGCGCCGGGGTGCCCATCTGGGAACCTCACGGAATTCCGGACGCGTTTTCCGACATTCCCGGGTCGGCACCGGGACGCCGATCCGGGAAGGCCGCCGAATTCCGGACGCGTTTTCAGACATTCCCGGGTCGGCGCCTGGGCATCGATCCAGGAAGGCCGCGGAATTCCGAGCGTGTTTTTCGACATTTCCGGGTTGGCGCCGCGGCGCTCATCCGAGAATGACGCGGAATTCCGGGCGCATTTTTCGACATTCCCGGGTCGGCGCCGGGGCGCACATCCGGGAACGCCGCGGAATTCCAGGCGCATTTTTTCGACATTTCAGGGTAGGCACCGGGGTGCCGATCCGTGAACGCCGTGGAATACCGGACCCATTTTTTCGACATTCCCGGTCGGCGCCGCAGCGCCCATCCGGAAACTCTGCGGAATTCCGTGCGCATTTTTCGACATTCCCGGGTCGGCGCCGCGGCACCCATCTGGAAACGCCGCAGAATTCCGGGTGCATTTTCCAACATTCCCGGGTCAGCACCGGGGCGGCGATCCGGGAACGCCGCGGAATTCCGGGTGCATTTTTTCGACATTCCCGAGTAGGTGCCGGGGCGCAGATCCGGGAAGGCCACGGAATTCCGAGCGCGTTTTTCTGACATTCCCGGGACGCCGCCTGGGCGCCCATCAGGGAACGTCACGGAATTCCGGGAGCATTTTTTCAACATTCCCGGGTTAGGGCCGGAGCGCCTATCCGGGAACACCGCAGAATTCCGGGTGTATTTTTTCGACGTTCCCGGTCGGCGCCGGAGCTCCGATCCGGGAACGCCGCGGAATTCCGGACGTGTTTTCCGACATTCCCGGGTCGGCGCCGGGGCGGCCATCTGGGAACGCCGTGGAATTCCGGGTGCATTTTCCCCCCGACATTCCCGGGTCGGCGCCGGGGCCCCGATCCGAGAACGCGGCGGAATTCCGGGAGCATTATTTCCCGACGTTACCGGGTCGGCGCTGGGGCGTTGATCCGGGAAGGCCGCGGAATTCCGAGAGCGTTTTTCGACATTCCCAGGACGCCGCCGGGGCGCCCATCAGGGAACGTCGCGGAATTCCGGGAGCATTTTTTCAACATTCCCGGGTTAGGGCCGGAGCGCCTATCCGGGAACACCGCAGAATTCCGGGTGTATTTTTTCGACGTTCCCGGTCGGCGCCGGAGCTCCGATCCGGGAACGCCGCGGAATTCCGGACGTGTTTTCCGACATTCCCGGGTCGGCGCCGGGGCGGCCATCTGGGAACGCCGTGGAATTCCGGGTGCATTTTCCCCCCGACATTCCCGGGTCGGCGCCGGGGCCCCGATCCGAGAACGCGGCGGAATTCCGGGAGCATTTTTTCCCGACGTTCCCGGGTCGGCGTCGGGGCCCCGATCTGGGCACGCCGCAGAATTCCGGGCGCATTTTTTCCCGACATTCCCGGGTCTGTGCCGGGGCCCCGTTCCGGGAACGCCGCGGAATTCCGGGCGCATTTTTTTGATGTTCCCGGGTCGGCGCCGGAGTGCCCATCTGGGAACGTCGCGGAATTCCGGACGCGTTTTCTGACATTCCCGGGTCGGCGCCACATTCCCGGGTCGGCACAGTGGCGCCAATCTGGGAACGCCGCGGAATTCCAGACGCATTTTCCAACATTCCCGGGTCAGCACCGTAGCGCCGATCCGGGAATGCCGCGAAATTCCGGGCCCATTTTTCCCCCGACGTTCCCGGGTCGGCGCCAGGGACCCGATCCGGGAACGCCGCGGAATTCCGGGACCATTTCTTCCCGACGTTCCTGTGTCGGCGCCGGGGCCCCGATCCGGGAACGCCGCGGAATTCCGGGCGCATTTTTTCCCGACGTTCCTGGGTTGGCGCCGGGGCCCCTATCCGGGAACGCCACGGAATGCCGGGTGCATTTTCACCCGACGTTTCCGGGTTGGCGCCGGGGCCCCGATCTGGGATCGACTCGGAATTCCGGGCGCATTTTCCCCCCGACGTTCCCGGATCGGCTCCGGGGCGCTAATCCGGAAACGCCGTGGAATTCCGGTCACGTTATCCGACATTCCTGGGTGGGCGCCGGGGCGCCTATCCGGCAAGGCCGCGGAATTCCGGACGCGTTTTCCGACATTCCCGGGTCGGCACCGGGACGCACATCAAGGAACGTCGTGGAATTCCGGACGCGTTATCCGACATTTTCGGGACGTCGCTGGGGCGCCCAACAGGGAACGTCGCGGAATTCTGGGTGCATTTTTTCGACATTCCCTATTTGGGGCCGGGGCGCCCATCCGGGAACGCCGCAGAATTCCGGGTGTATTTTTTCGATGTTCCCGGTCGGCGCCGGGGCGCCGATCCGGGAACGTCGCAGAATTTTGGTCACGTTATCCGACATTCCCGGGTCGGCGCCGGGGCGCCGATCCGGGAAGGCTGCAGAATTCCAGACGCGTTTTCTGATATTCCAGGGTCAGCGCCGGGGCGCCGATCTGACAAGGCCGCGGAATTCCGGACTCGTTTTCCGACATTCCCGGGTCGGCGCCGCGGCGCTCATCCGGGAATGCCGCGGAATTCCGGGCGCATTTTTTCGACATTCCAGGGTAGGCACCGGGGCACCGATCCGTCAACACCGCGGAATTCCGGATGCATTTTTTCGACATTCCCGGTCGGCGCCCCAGCGCCCATCCGGAAACCCTGCGGAATTCCGTGCGAATTTTCCAACATTCCCGGGTCAGCACCGGGGCGCCGATCCAGTAACGCCAAGGAATTCCGGGTGCATTTGTTCAACATTCCCGAGTAGGTGCCGGGGCGCAGATCCGGGAAGGCCGCGGAATTCCGAGCGTGTTTTTCTGACATTCCCAGGACGCCGCCGGGGCGCTAATCTGGGAATGTCGCGGAATTCTGGGAGCATTTTTTCAACATTCCCGGGTTAGGGCCGGGGCGCCAATCCGGGAACACCGCAGAATTCCGGGTGTATTTTTTCGCCATTCCCGGTCGGCGCCGGAGCTCCGATCCGGGAACGCCGCGGAATTCCGGACGTGTTTTCCGACATTCCCGGGTCGGTGCCGGGGCGGCCATCTGGGAACGCCGCGGAATTCCGGGTGCATTTTCCCCCCAACATTCCCGGGTCGGCGCCGGGGCCCCGATCCGAGAACGCGGCGGAATTCCGGGAGCATTTTTTCCCGACGTTCCCGGGTCGGCGGCGGGGCCCCGATCTGGGCACGCCGCAGAATTCCGGGCGCATTTTTTCCCGACATTCCCGGGTCTGTGCCTGGGCCCCGTTCCGGGAACGCCGCGGAATTCCGGGCGCATTTTTTTGATGTTCCCGGGTCGGCGCCGGAGTGCCCATCTGGGAATGTCGCGGAATTCCGGACGCGTTTTCTGACATTCCCGGGTCAGCACCGTAGCGCCGATCCGGGAATGCCGTGAAATTCCGGGCCCATTTTTCCCCCGACGTTCCCGGGTCGGCGCCAGGGACCCGATCCGGGAATGCCGCGGAATTCCGGGACCATTTTTTCCCGACGTTCCTGTGTCGGCACCGGGGCCCCGATCCGGGAACGCCGCGGAATTCCGGGCGCATTTTTTCCCGACGTTCCCGGGTTGGCGCTGGGGCCCCGATCCGGGAACGCCACGGAATGCCGGGCGCATTTTCACCCGACGTTTCCGGGTTGGCGCCGGGGCCCCGATCCGGGATCGACTCGGAATTCCGGGCGCATTTTCCCCCCGACGTTCCCGGATCGGCTCCGGGGCGCTAATCCGGAAACGCCGCGGAATTCCGGTCACGTTATCCGACATTCCTGGGTGGGCGCCGGGGCGCCTATCCGGCAAGGCCGCGGAATTCCGGACGCGTTTTCCGACATTCCCGGGTCGGCACCGGGACGCACATCAAGGAACGTCGTGGAATTCCGGACGCGTTATCCGACATTTTCGGGACGTCGCTGGGGCGCCCAACAGGGAACGTCGCGGAATTCCGGGTGCATTTTTTCGACATTCCCTATTTGGGGCCGGGGCGCCCATCCAGGAACGCCGCAGAATTCCGGGTGTATTTTTTCGATGTTCCCGGTCGGCGCCGGGGCGCCGATCCGGGAACGTCGCAGAATTCTGGTCACGTTATCCGACATTCCCGGGTCGGCGCCAGGGCGCCGATCCGGGAAGGCTGCAGAATTCCAGACGCGTTTTCTGATATTCCAGGGTCAGCGCCGGGGCGCCGATCTGGCAAGGCCGCGGAATTCCGGACTCGTTTTCCGACATTCCCGGGTCGGCGCCGCGGTTCTCATCCGGGAATGCCGCGGAATTCCGGGTGCATTTTTTCGACATTCCAGGGTAGGCACCGGGGCACCGATCCGTCAACACCGCGGAATTCCGGATGCATTTTTTCGACATTCCCGGTCGGCGCCCCAGCGCCCATCCGGAAACGCTGCGGAATTCCGTGCGAATTTTCCAACATTCCCGGGTCAGCACCGGGGCGCCGATCCAGTAACGCCAAGGAATTCCGGGTGCATTTGTTCAACATTCCCGAGTAGGTGCCGGGGCGCAGATCCGGGAAGGCCGCGGAATTCCGAGCGCGTTTTTCTGACATTCCCAGGACGCCGCCGGGGCGCTAATCTGGGAACGTCGTGGAATTCTGGGAGCATTTTTTCAACATTCCCGGGGTAGGGCCGGGGCGCCAATCTGGGAACACCGCAGAATTCCGGGTGTATTTTTTCGACGTTCCCGGTCGGCGCCGGAGCTCGGATCCGGGAACGCCGCGGAATTCCGGACGCGTTTTCCGACATTCCCGGGTCGGCGCCGGGGCGGCCATCTGGGAACACCACGGAATTCCGGGCGCATTTTTTGGACAATCCCAGATAGGCACCGGAGCGCCCATCCGGGAACCCCGCGGAATTCCGGGCGCATTTTTTTCGACATTCCCGGGTCGGCGCCGGGGCGCCCATCCGGGAACGCCGCGGGATTCCAAGTGCATTTTTTTGACATTCCTGGGTCGGCGCCGGGGCGCGCATCCAGGAACGTCGCAGAATTCCAGACACGTTTTCTGACATTCCCGGGGCGGCGCCGAGGCGCCAATCCGGGAAGGCCGCGGAATTCCGGACGCGTTTTCTGACATTCCAGGGTCGGCGCGGGGGTGCAGATCCGGGAAGGCCGCGGAATTCCGGGCCCATTTTCCCTCCGACAATCCAGGGTCGGCACCGGGGCCCCGATCCGGGAACGCCGCGGAATTCCGGACCCATTTTCCCCCCGACGTTCCTGTGTCGGCGCCGGGGCCCCGATACGGGAACGCCGCGGAATTCCGGGCCCATTTATCCCCTGATATTCCCGGGTCGGCGCCGGGGCGCCAATCTGGGAACACCGCAGAATTCCGGGTGTATTTTTTCGACGTTCCCGGTCGGCGCCGGAGCTCCGATCCGGGAATGACGCGGAATTCCGGACGCGTTTTCCGACATTCCCGGGTCGGCGCCGGGTCGGCCATCTGGGAACGCCACGGAATTCCGGGCGCATTTTTTGGACATTCACGGGGCGGCGCCGGGGCGCCCATCCGGGTACGCCGCGGGATTCCAAGCGCATTTTTTCGACATTCCTGGGTCGGCGCCAGGGCGCCCATCCAGGAACGTTGCAGAATTCCAGACGCGTTTTCTGACATTCCCGGGTCGGCGCCGAGGCCCCAATCTGGGAAGGCCGCGGAATTCCGGACGCGTTTTCTGATATTCCAGGGTCGGCGCGGGGGCGCAGATCCGGGAAGGCCGCGGAATTCCGGGCCCATTTTCCCTCCGACAATCCTGGGTCGGCACCGGGGCCCCGATCCGGGAACGCCGCGGAATTCCAGGCCCATTTTTTCCCCGACGTTTCCGGGTCAGCTCTGGGGCCCCGATCCCGGTATGCAGCGGAATTCCGGGCCCATTTTTTCCACGTTCCCGCGCAACCAGGGCCCGTTCCGGGCCACCGCGGATCCGGCATTTTCCCCACGCGGTGGCGCCCAGCCCGATCCGGGAACGCCGCGGAATTCCCGGTCCGTCATCCGAATATTCTGGTCGCCGGCGACGATCCGGAAGCGGGATTCCGCGCGTTCAATTCCAGGTCGCACGGCGCCATCCGGAGTCCGGGAATTCGGGTTTCCGACATCCGTTCGGCACCGGCCATCAGAATCCGTGAATTCCTGGGCGTTTCCGCTCGGTCGGCCGGGGCGCCGATCCGGGAAGGCCGCGGAATTCCAGACGCGTTTTCTGACATTCCAGGGTCGGCGCCGGGGCGCCGATCCGGAAAGGCCGCGGAATTCCGGGACGTTTTTCCGACATTCCCGGTTTCGGCACCGGGCGCCCATCAGGAACGCGTGGAATTCCGGACCGTTTTTCCGACTTCCTGGGTGCGGCGCCGGGGCCCGATCCGGGAACGCCGCGTGAATTCCGGACGCGTTTCCGAATTCCGGGTCGGCGCCGGGGCGCCGATCCGGGAAGGCCGCGGAATTCCGGGCCATATTTTCACTCCCGGATCGTTCCCGAGTCCGGCACCGCGCCTCCGATTCCAGGAGCTGGGAATTCCGGGAACCCAATTCGTTTTCCCGACTTCCTGGTGTCGGTGCCGGGCGCCGATCCGGAACGCCGCGGAATTCCGGCGCGTTTTTCAATTCCTGGGTCGCGCCTGGGCGCCCATCGGGAATGCCGCGGAATTCCGGGAGCATTTTTCCGACATTCCGGGTCGGCGGCCGGCGCCCATCCGGAACCGCAGAATTCCGGGCTTTTTTCGACGTTCCCGGTCGCGCGGGCCCGATCCGGGAACGTCCGGAATTCGATCACGTTATCCGACATTCCCGGGTCGGCGCCGGGCGCCGATCCGGAAGCCCGGAATTCCAGACCATTTTCTGACATTCCAGGGTCGCGCCGGGCGCCATCCGGAAGGCCGCGGAATTCCGGCGCGTTTTCCGACATTCCCGGTCGGCGCCGGGCACCGATCAGGAAGCCCGGAATTCGGAGCGTTTTCCGACATTCCCGGTTAGCGCCGGGGTCCATCCGGAACGCCGCGAAATTCCTGGGTTTTCCGACGTTCCCGGGTCGGCGCCAGGCCCGATCCGGATGCCGCGCGAATTCCGGGCCCATTTTTCCCCGACGTTCCCGGGTCAGCGCCGGCGCCCCGATCCGGGAGCACCGCGGAATTCCCGGCGCATTTATTCCCGACATTCCCGGTCGGCGCCGCGCCATCCGGAACGGGAATTCGTTCTTATCCGACATTCCGGGTGGGCGCCGGGCGCGATCCGGAAGCGCGGAATTCCGACGCGTTTTCTGACATTCCAGGGTCGGCGCCGGGCGCCGATCCAGGGAAGCTCCCGGAATTCCGGACGGTTTTCTACATTCCGGGTCGGCACGGGCGCCGATCCGGAATGCCGCGGAATTCCGGGCGCGAAATCCCGGTCGGCGCACGGCCCAATCCGGACTCCGGAATTCCGACGTTTTTCCGGTCGCCCGGGCCCGATCCGGAATGCCGCGAATTCCGGCCCATTTTTTCCCCGACGTTCCCGGGTCGGCGCCGGGGCCCCGATCCGGGATCGCCTCGGAATTCCGGGTGCATTTCTGCCCCGACATTCCCGGATCAGCGCCGGGGCGCTCATCCGGAAACACCGCGGAATTCCAAGCGCATTTCTTTGACATTCCCGGGTGGGCGCCGTGGCGCCCATCCAGGAACGTCGCGGAATTCCGGACGCGTTTTCCGACATTCCCGGGTGGGCGCCGAGGCACTGATCCGGGAAGACTGTGGAATTCCGGACGTTTATTCTTACATTCCAGGGTCGGCGCAGGGGCGCCGATCCGGGAAGGCCGCGGAATTCCGGGCCGAATTTCCCCCCGACGTTCCCGGGTCGGCACCGGCCCCCAATCCAGGCACGCCGTGGAATTCCGGGCCCATTTTTCCCCCGACGTTCCTGTGTCAGCGCCGGGGCCCCGATCCGGGAATGCCGCGGAATTCCGGGCCCGTTTTTCCCCCGACGTTCCCGGGTCGGCGCCAGCGACCCGATCCGGGAAGGCCGCGGAGTTCCGGGCACGTTTTTCAAAATTCTCGGGACGCCGCCTGGGCGCCCATCAGGGAATGTCGTGGAATTCCAGGAGCATTTTTTCGACATTCCCGGGTAGGGGCCGGGTCGTCCATCCGGGAACGCCGCAGAATTCCGGGTGTATTTATTCGATGTTCCCGGTCGGCGCTGGGGCGCCGATCCGGGAAGGCCACGGAATTCCGGACGCGTTTTCCGACATTCCCGTGTTGGCGCCGGGGACCCGATCCGGGAACACCGCGAAATTCCGGGCCCATTTTTTCCCCGACGTTCCCGGGTCGGAGCCAGGGACCCGATCTGGGTACGCAGCGGAATTCCGGGCCCATTTATTCCCTGACATTCCCGGGTCGGCGCTGGCGCCCCGATCCGGGAACGCAACGGAATTCCGGGCGCATTTTTTCCCGACGATCCCAGGTCAGCGCCGGGGCCTTGATCCGGGATCGCTGCGGAATTCCGGGCGCGTTTTCCGACCTTCCCGGGTCGGCGCCGCAGCGCTCATCCAGCAACGTCGCAGAATACCGGATGCGTTTTCCGACATTCCCGGGTCGGCGCCGAGGCGCCAATCCGGGAAGGCCGCGGAATTCCGGACGCGTTTTCCGATATTCCCGTATTGGCGCCGGGGACCCGATCCGGGAACACCGCGAAATTCCGGGCCCATTTTTTCCCCGACATTCCCGGGTCGGTGCCAGGGACCCGATCCGGGTACGCAGCGGAATTCCGGGCCCATTTATTCCCCGACATTCCCGGGTCGGCGCTGGCGCCCCGATCCGGGAACGCCACGGAATTCCGGGTGCATTTTTTCCCGACGTTCCCAGGTCAGCGCAGGGGCCCCGATCCGGGAACGCCGCGGAATTCCAAGCGCATTTTTTCGACATTCCCGGGTCAGCGCCGGGGCGCCCATCCAGCCACGTCGCAGAATTCCGGACGCGTTTTCCGACATTCCCGAGGCGCTGATCCGGGAAGGCCGCGGAATTCCGGGCCCATTTTCGTCCCAACGTTCCCGGGTTGGCACTGGGGCCCCGATCCGGGAACGCCGAGGAATTCCGGGCCCATTTTTCCCCCGACATTCCCGGGTCGGCGCCGGGGCCCCGATCCGGGAACGCCACGGAATTCCGGGAGCATTTTTCCCGACGTTCCCGGGTCGGGGCCGGGGCCCCGATCCGGGAACGCCGCGGAATTCCGGGCCCATTTTTTCCCCGACGTTCCCGGGTTGGCACCGGGGCCCCGATCCGGGAACGCCGAGGAATTCTGGGCCCATTTTTCCCCCGACATTCCTGTGTAGGCGCCGGGGCCCCGATCCGGGAATGCCGCGGAATTCCGGGTGCATTTTTTCAATATTCCCGGTCAGCGCTGGGGCGCCGATCTGGGACCGCCGCGGAATTCCGGACGCATTTTCTGAAATTCCCGGGTCGGCGCTGGGGCGCCGATCCGGGAAGGCCACGGAATTCCGGATGCGTTTTCCGACATTCCAGGGTCGGCGCCGCGGTGCACATCCGGGAATGCCGCGGAATTTGGGGCTCATTTTTTAGACATTCCCGGGTCGGTACAGCGGCGCCAATCCGGGAACGCCGCGGAATTCCGGACGCGTTTTCCAACATTCCCGGGTCAGCACCGGGGCGTGAATACGGGAACGCCAAGGAATTCTGGGTGCATTTTTTCGACACTCCCCGGTCGGCGCCGGGGAACAGATCAAGGAACTCCCCGGAATTCTTCGCGCATTTTTTCGACATTCCTGGGTCGGCGCCGGGGACCCAATCCGGGAACGCCGCGAAATTCCGGGCCCATTTTTCCCCGACGTTCCCGGGTCGGCGCCGGGACCCGATCCGGGAACGCCGCGGAATTCAGGGCCCATTTATTCCCCGACATTCCCGGGTTGGCGCCGGGGCCCCGATCCGGGAACGCCGCAGAATTCCGGGTGCGTTTTCCGACATTCCCGGGTCGGCGCCGCAGCGCTCATCCGGGAATGCAGCGGAATTCCGGGCGCATTTTTTCAAGATTTCCGTGTCGGCGCAGGAACGCCAAGGAATTCCGGGTGAATTTTTTCAACTCTCCCGGATCGGCGCCGGGGAACAGATCAAGGAACGCCGCGGAATTCCAGGTGCATTTTTTCGACATTCCCGGGTTGGCACCGGGGACCCGATCCGGGAACGCGGCGAAATTCCTGGCCCATTTTTACCCCGACGTTCCCGGGTCGGCGCCAGGGACCCGATCCGGGAACGCCGCGGAATTCCAGGCCCATTTTTTCCACGACGTTCCCGGGTCGGCGCCGGGGCCCCGATCCGGGAACGCCGTGGAATTCCCGGCGCATTTTTTCCCGACGTTCCCGGGTCGGCGCCGCAGCCCCGATCCGGGAACGTCGCAGAATTCTGGGCACATTTTTTCCCGCCGTTCCCTGGTCGGTGCCGGGGCCCCGATCCAGGAACGCCGCGGAATTCCGGGCGCATTTTTTCGACATTCCTGGATCAGCGCCGGGGCGCCCATCCAGCAACGTCGCGGAATTCCGGACACGTTTTCCGACATTCCCGGGTCGGCGCCGAGGCGCCAATCCAGGAACGCCGCGGAATTCCCTACGCGTTTTCTGACATTCCAGGGTCGGCACTGCGGCGCCGATCCGGGAAGGCCGCGGAATTCCGGGCCCATTTCCCCCCCGACGTTCCCGGGTCGGCACCCGGCCCACGATCCGGGAACGCCGAGGAATTCCGGGCCCATTTTTTCCCCGACGTTCCTGTGTCAGCGCCGGGGCCCCGATACGGGAACGCCGCGGAATTCCAGGCCCATTTTTCCCCGACGTTCCCGGGTCGGTGCCAGGGACCCGATCCGGGAACGCCGTGGAATTCCCGGCGCATTTTTTCTCGACGTTCCCGGGTCGGCGCCGCAGCCCCGATCCGGGAACGTCGCAGAATTCTGGGCGCATTTTTTCCCGCCGTTCCCTGGTCGGCGCCGGGGCACCGATCCGGGAAGGCAGTGGAATTCCGGACGCGTATTCGGATATTCCAGGGTCGGCGCGGGGGCGCCGATCCGGGAAGGCCGCGGAATTCCGGGCCCAATTTTCCCCCGACGTTCCCGGGTCGGCACCGGCCCCCGATCCAGGAACGCCGTGGAATTCCGGGACCATTTTTTCCCCGACGTTCCTGTGTCGGTGCCGGGACCCCGATCCAGGAACGCCGCGGTATTCCGGGCCCGTTTTTTCCCCGACGTTCCCGGGTCGGTGCCAGGGACCCGATCCGGGAAGGCCGCGGAGTTCCGGGCGCGTTTTTCAAAATTCCTGGGACGCCGCCTGGGCGCCCATCAGGGAATGTCGCGGAATTCCGGGAGCATTTTTTCGACATTCCCGGGTTGGGGCCTGTCGCCCATCCGGGAACACCGCAGAATTCCGGGTGTATTTTTTCGACGTTCCTGGTCAGCGCTGGGGCGCCGATCCGGGAACGTCGCGGAATTCCGATCACGTTATCCGACATTCCCGGGTCGGCGCCGGGGCGCCGATCCGGGAAGGCCGTGGAATTCCAGACACGTTTTCTGACATTCCAGGGTCAGCGCCGGGGCGCTGATCCGGCAAGGCCGCGGAATTCCGGACGCGTTTTCCGACATTCCCAGGTCGGCGCCGGGGCACCGATCAGGGAAGGCCATGGAATTCCGGACCCGTTTTCCGACATTCCCGGGTTGGCGCCGGGGACCCGATCCGGGAACGCCGCGAAATTCCGGGCCCATTTTTCCCCCGACGTTCCCGGGTCGGCGCCAGGGCCCCGATCCTGGTACGCTGCGGAATTCCTGGCCCATTTTTCCCCCAACGTTCCCGGGTCGGCGCCGGGGCACCGATCCGGGAACGCCGCGGAATTCCGGGCGCATTTTTTCCCGACGTTCCCGGGTCGGCGCCGCAGCCCCGATCCGGGAACGTCACAGAATTCCGGTGACGTTATCCGACATTCCTGGGTGGGCGCCGGGGCGCCGATCCGGCAAGGATGCGGAATTCCGGACGCGTTTTATAACATTCCTGGGTCGGCGCCGGGGCGCCGATCAGGGAAGGCCACGGAATTCCGGACGCGTTTTCCGACATTCACGGGTCGGCACCGCGGCGCTCATCCGGGAATGCCGCGGAATTCCGGGCGCATTTTTTTGACATTCCCGGGTCGGCGCAGCGGCGCCAATCCGGGAACTCCGCGGAATTCCGGACGCGTTTTCCAACATTCCCGGGTCAGCACCAGGGCGCCGATCCTGGAATGCCGTGAAATTCCGGGCCCATTTTTCCCCCGACGTTCCCGGGTCGGCGCCGGGGCCCCGATCCGGGATCGCCATGGAATTCCGGGTGCATTTCTCCCCCAATGTTCCCGGATCAGCGCCGGGGCGCTCATCCGGAAACACCGCGGAATTCCAAGCGCATTTCTTTGACATTCCCGGGTGTGCGCCCCGGCGCCCATCCCGGAACGCCGCGGAATTCCGGACGCATTTTCCGACATTCCCGGGTCGGCACCGGCCCCCAATCCAGGAACGCTGTGGAATTCCGGGCCCATTTTTCCCCAACGTTCCTGTGTCAGCGCCGGGGCCCCGATCCGGGAATGCCGCGGAATTCCGGGCCCGTTTTTTCCCCGACGTTCCCGGGTCGGTACCGCAGCGCTCATCCGGGAATGCAGCGGAATTCCGGGCGCATTTTTTCAAGATTTCCGTGTCGGCGCAGCGGCGCCAATCTGGGAAGGCCGCGGAATTCCGGACGCGTTTTCCAACATTCCCGGGTCAGCACCGGGGCGCCGATCCGGGAACGCCAAGGAATTCCGGGTGAATTTTTTCGACTCTCCCGGATCGTGCCGGGAACAGATCAAGGAACGCCGCGGAATTCCAGGTGCATTTTTCGACATTCCCGGGTGGGCACCGGGGACCCGATCCGGGAACGCGGCGAAATTCCTGGCCCATTTTTACCCCGAAGTTCCCGGGTCGGCGCCAGGGCCCCGATCCAGGTACGCCGCGGAATTCTGGGCCCATTTTTCCCCCGACGTTCCCGGGTCGGCGCCGGGGCCCCGATCCGGGAACGCCGCGGAATTCCGGGCGCATTTTTTCCCGACGTTCCCGGGTCGGCGCCGCAGCCCCGATCCGGGAACGTCGCAGAATTCTGGGCACATTTTTTTTGCCGTTCCCTGGTCGGCGCCGGGGCCCCGATCCAGGAACGCCGCGGAATTCCGGGCGCATTTTTTTGACATTCCTGGATCAGCGCCGGGGCGCCCATCCAGCAACGTCACGGAATTCCGGACACGTTTTCCGACATTCCCGGGTCGGCGCCGAGGCGCCAGTCCGGGAAGGCCGCGGAATTCCCGACGCGTTTTCTGACATTCCAGGTTCGGCACTGGGGCGCCGATCTGGAAAGGCCGCGGAATTCCGGGCCCATTTTCCCCCCGACGTTCCCGGGTCGGCACCGGGCCCACGATCCGGGAACGCCGAGGAATTCCGGGCCCATTTTTCCCCCGACGTTCCTGTGTCAGCGCCGGGGCCCCGATACGGGAACGCCGCGGAATTCCGGGCCCATTTTTTCCCCGACGTTCCCGGGTCGGCGCCAGGGACCCGATCGGGTACGCCGCGGAATTCCAGGCCCATTTTTTCCCCGACGTTCCCGGGTCGGCGCTGGGGCCCCGATCCGGGAACGCCGTGGAAATCCCGGCGCATTTTTTCCCGACGTTCCCAGGTCGGCGTCGCAGCCCCGATCCGGGAACGTCGCAGAATTCTGGGCGCATTTTTTCCCGCCGTTTCCTGGTCGGTGCCGGGGCCCCGATCCAGGAACGCCGTGGAATTCCGGGCGCATTTTTCGACATTCCCGGGTCGGCGCCGAGGCGCCAATCTGGGAAGGCCGCGGAATTCCCGACGCGTTTTCTGACATTCCAGGGTTGGCACTGGGGCGCCGATCCGGGAAGGCCACGGAATTCCGGGTACATTTTTTCGATATTCCCGGTCAGCGCTGGGGCGCCGATCTGGAAACGCCGCGGAATTCCGGGCGCTTTTTTTTTCAAATTCCCGTGTCGGCGCCAGGGCGGCCATCCGGGGACTCCGCGGAATTCCGGGCCCATTTTTTCCCCGACGTTCCCGGGTCGGCGCCGGGGCCCCGATCTGGGAACGCCGCGGAATTCCGGGAGCATTTTTCCTGACGTTCCCGGGTCGGGGCCGGGGCCCCGATCCGGGAACGCCGTGTAAATCCGTGCGCATTTTTTCGATATTCCCGGGTCGGGGCCGGGGTGCCCATCCGGAAACGTCGCGGAATTCCGGACGCATTTTCTGAAATTCCCGGGTCGGCGCTGGGGCGCCGATCCAGGAAGGCCACGGAATTCCGGATGCGTTTTCCGACATTCCAGGGTCGGCGCCGGGGTGCACATCCGGGAATGCCGCGGAATTTGGGGCTCATTTTTTAGACATTCCCGGGTCGGTACAGCGGCGCCAATCCGGGAACGCCGCGGAATTCCGGACGCGTTTTCCAACATTCCCGGGACAGCACCGGGGCGTGAATACGGGAACGCCAAGGAATTCGGGGTGAATTTTTTCGACTCTCCCGGATCGGCGCCGGGGAACAGATCAAGGAATGCCCGGAATTCTTCGCGCATTTTTTCGACATTCCTGGGTCGGCGCCGGGGACCCGATCCGGGAACGCCGCGAAATTCCGGGCCCAATTTTCCCGCAAGTTCCCGGGTGGTCGTCGGTACTCGATCCGGGAACGCCGCGGAATTCAGGGCCCATTTATTCCCCGACATTCCCGGGTTGGCGCCGGGGCCCCGATCCGGGAACGCCGCAGAATTCCGGGTGCGTTTTCCGACATTCCCGGGTCGGCGCCGCAGCGCTCATCCGGGAATGCAGAGGAATTCCGGGCGCATTTTTTCAAGATTTCCGTGTCGGCGCAGCGGCGCCAATCTGGGAAGGCCGCGGAATTCCGGACGCGTTTTCCAACATTCCCGGGTCAGCACCGGGGCGCCGATCCGGGAACGCCAAGGAATTCCGGGTGAATTTTTTCGACTCTCCCGGATCGGCGCCGGGGAACAGATCAAGGAACGCCGCGGAATTCCAGGTGCATTTTTTCGACATTCCCGGGTTGGCACCGGGGACCCGATCCGGGAACGCGGCGAAATTCCTGGCCCATTTTTACCCCGACGTTCCCGGGTCGGCGCCAGGGACCCGATCCGGGAACGCCGTGGAATTCCCGGCACATTTTTTCCCGACGTTCCCGGGTCGGCGCCGCAGCCCCGATCCGGGAACGTCGCAGAATTCTGGGCACATTTTTTCCCGCCGTTCCCTGGTCGGTGCCGGGGCCCCGATCCAGGAACGCCGCGGAATTCCGGGCGCATTTTTTCGACATTCCTGGATCAGCGCCGGGGCGCCCATCCAGCAACGTCGCGGAATTCCGGACATGTTTTCCGACATTCCCGGGTCGGCGCCGAGGCGCCGATCCGGGAAGGTCGTGGAATTCCGATCACTTTATCCGATATTCCCGGGTAGGCGCCGCGGCGCCGATCCGGGAAGGCCGCGGAATTCGAGACACGTTTTGTGACATTCCAGGGTCAGCGCCGGGGCGCTGATCCGGCAAGGCAGCGGAATTCCGGACGCGTTTTCCGACATTCCCAGGTCGGCGCCGGGGACCCGATCCGGGAACGCCGTGAAATTCCGGGCCCATTTCTTCCCCGATGTTCCCGGGTCGGCGCCAGGGACTCGATCCCGGTATGCAGCGGAATTCCGGGCCCATTTTTTCCCCAACGTTCCCGGGTCGGCACCAGGGCCCCGATCCGGGAACGCCGCGGAAATCCCGGCGCATATTTTCCCCGACGTTCCCGGGTTGGCGCCGCAGCCCCGATCCGGGAACGTCGCAGAATTCCGGTCACGTTATCCGAAATTCCTGGGTGGGCGCCGGGGCGCCGATCCGGGAAGGCCGCGGAATTCCAGACGCGTTTTCTGACATTCCAGGGTCGGCACCGGGGCGCCGATCCGGCAAGGCCGCGGAATTCCGGACGTGTTTTCCGACATTCCCGTTTCGGCACCGGGGCGCCCATCAAGGAACGTCGTGGAATTCCGGACGCGTTTTCCGACATTCCTGGGTGGGCGCCGGGGCACCGATCCGGGAAGGCAGTGGAATTCCGGACGCGTATTCGGATATTCCAGGGTCGGCGCGGGGGCGCCGATCCGGGAAGGCCGCGGAATTCCGGGCCAAATTTCCCCCCGACGTTCCCGGGTCGGCACCGGCCCCCGATCCAGGAATGCTGTGGAATTCCGGGACCATTTTTTCCCCGACGTTCCTGTGTCAGCGCCGGGGCCCCGATACGGGAACGCCGCGGAATTCCAGGCCCATTTTTCCCCGACGTTCCCGGGTCGGTGCCAGGGACCCGATCCGGGAACGCCGTGGAATTCCCGGCGCATTTTTTCTCGACGTTCCCGGGTCGGCGCCGCAGCCCCGATCCGGGAACGTCGCAGAATTCTGGGCGCATTTTTTCCCGCCGTTCCCTGGTCGGCGCCGGGGCACCGATCCGGGAAGGCAGTGGAATTCCGGACGCGTATTCGGATATTCCAGGGTCGGCGCGGGGGCGCCGATCCGGGAAGGCCGCGGAATTCCGGGCCCAATTTTCCCCCGACGTTCCCGGGTCGGCACCGGCCCCCGATCCAGGAACGCCGTGGAATTCCGGGACCATTTTTTCCCCGACGTTCCTGTGTCGGTGCCGGGACCCCGATCCAGGAACGCCGCGGTATTCCGGGCCCGTTTTTTCCCCGACGTTCCCGGGTCGGTGCCAGGGACCCGATCCGGGAAGGCCGCGGAGTTCCGGGCGCGTTTTTCAAAATTCCTGGGACGCCGCCTGGGCGCCCATCAGGGAATGTCGCGGAATTTCGGGAGCATTTTTTCGACATTCCCGGGTTGGGGCCTGGTCGCCCATCCGGGAACACCGCAGAATTCCGGGTGTATTTTTTCGACGTTCCTGGTCAGCGCTGGGGCGCCGATCCGGGAACGTCGCGGAATTCCGATCACGTTATCCGACATTCCCGGGTCGGCGCCGGGGCGCCGATCCGGGAAGGCCGTGGAATTCCAGACACGTTTTCTGACATTCCAGGGTCAGCGCCGGGGCGCCGATCCGGCAAGGCCGCGGAATTCCGGACGCGTTTTCCGACATTCCCAGGTCGGCGCCGGGGCACCGATCAGGGAAGGCCATGGAATTCCGGACCCGTTTTCCGACATTCCCGGGTTGGCGCCGGGGACCCGATCCGGGAACGCCGCGAAATTCCGGGCCCATTTTTCCCCCGACGTTCCCGGGTCGGCGCCAGGGCCCCGATCCTGGTACGCTGCGGAATTCCTGGCCCATTTTTCCCCCAACGTTCCCGGGTCGGCGCCGGGGCACCGATCCGGGAACGCCGCGGAATTCCGGGCGCATTTTTTCCCGACGTTCCCGGGTCGGCGCCGCAGCCCCGATCCGGGAACGTCACAGAATTCCGGTGACGTTATCCGACATTCCTGGGTGGGCGCCGGGGCGCCGATCCGGCAAGGATGCGGAATTCCGGACGCGTTTTATAACATTCCTGGGTCGGCGCCGGGGCGCCGATCAGGGAAGGCCACGGAATTCCGGACGCGTTTTCCGACATTCACGGGTCGGCACCGCGGCGCTCATCCGGGAATGCCGCGGAATTCCGGGCGCATTTTTTTGACATTCCCGGGTCGGCGCAGCGGCGCCAATCCGGGAACTCCGCGGAATTCCGGACGCGTTTTCCAACATTCCCGGGTCAGCACCAGGGCGCCGATCCTGGAATGCCGTGAAATTCCGGGCCCATTTTTCCCCCGACGTTCCCGGGTCGGCGCCGGGGCCCCGATCCGGGATCGCCATGGAATTCCGGGTGCATTTCTCCCCCAATGTTCCCGGATCAGCGCCGGGGCGCTCATCCGGAAACACCGCGGAATTCCAAGCGCATTTCTTTGACATTCCCGGGTGGGCGCCGGGGCGCCCATCCAGGAACGTCGCGGAATTCCGGACGCATTTTCCGACATTCCCGGGTCGGCACCGGCCCCCAATCCAGGAACGCTGTGGAATTCTGGGCCCATTTTTTCCCCAACGTTCCTGTGTCAGCGCCGGGGCCCCGATCCGGGAATGCCGCGGAATTCCGGGCCCGTTTTTTCCCCGACGTTCCCGGGTCGGTACCGCAGCGCTCATCCGGGAATGCAGCGGAATTCCGGGCGCATTTTTTCAAGATTTCCGTGTCGGCGCAGCGGCGCCAATCTGGGAAGGCCGCGGAATTCCGGACGCGTTTTCCAACATTCCCGGGTCAGCACCGGGGCGCCGATCCGGGAACGCCAAGGAATTCCGGGTGAATTTTTTCGACTCTCCCGGATCGGTGCCGGGGAACAGATCAAGGAACGCCGCGGAATTCCAGGTGCATTTTTCGACATTCCCGGGTTGGCACCGGGGACCCGATCCGGGAACGCGGCGAAATTCCTGGCCCATTTTTACCCCGAAGTTCCCGGGTCGGCGCCAGGGCCCCGATCCAGGTACGCCGCGGAATTCTGGGCCCATTTTTCCCCCGACGTTCCCGGGTCGGCGCCGGGGCCCCGATCCGGGAACGCCGCGGAATTCCGGGCGCATTTTTTCCCGACGTTCCCGGGTCGGCGCCGCAGCCCCGATCCGGGAACGTCGCAGAATTCTGGGCACATTTTTTTTGCCGTTCCCTGGTCGGCGCCGGGGCCCCGATCCAGGAACGCCGCGGAATTCCGGGCGCATTTTTTTGACATTCCTGGATCAGCGCCGGGGCGCCCATCCAGCAACGTCGCGGAATTCCGGACACGTTTTCCGACATTCCCGGGTCGGCGCCGAGGCGCCAGTCCGGGAAGGCCGCGGAATTCCCGACGCGTTTTCTGACATTCCAGGTTCGGCACTGGGGCGCAGATCTGGAAAGGCCGCGGAATTCCGGGCCCATTTTCCCCCCGACGTTCCCGGGTCGGCACCGGGCCCACGATCCGGGAACGCCGAGGAATTCCGGGCCCATTTTTCCCCCGACGTTCCTGTGTCAGCGCCGGGGCCCCGATACGGGAACGCCGCGGAATTCCGGGCCCATTTTTTCCCCGACGTTCCCGGGTCGGCGCCAGGGACCCGATCGGGTACGCCGCGGAATTCCAGGCCCATTTTTTCCCCGACGTTCCCGGGTCGGCGCTGGGGCCCCGATCCGGGAACGCCGTGGAAATCCCGGCGCATTTTTTCCCGACGTTCCCAGGTCGGCGTCGCAGCCCCGATCCGGGAACGTCGCAGAATTCTGGGCGCATTTTTTCCCGCCGTTTCCTGGTCGGTGCCGGGGCCCCGATCCAGGAACGCCGTGGAATTCCGGGCGCATTTTTCGACATTCCCGGGTCGGCGCCGAGGCGCCAATCTGGGAAGGCCGCGGAATTCCCGACGCGTTTTCTGACATTCCAGGGTTGGCACTGGGGCGCCGATCCGGGAAGGCCACGGAATTCCGGGTACATTTTTTCGATATTCCCGGTCAGCGCTGGGGCGCCGATCTGGAAACGCCGCGGAATTCCGGGCGCTTTTTTTTTCAAATTCCCGTGTCGGCGCCAGGGCGGCCATCCGGGGACTCCGCGGAATTCCGGGCCCATTTTTTCCCCGACATTCCCGGGTCGGCGCCGGGGCCCCGATCTGGGAACGCCGCGGAATTCCGGGAGCATTTTTCCTGACGTTCCCGGGTCGGGGCCGGGGCCCCGATCCGGGAACGCCGTGTAAATCCGTGCGCATTTTTTCGATATTCCCGGGTCGGGGCCGGGGTGCCCATCCGGAAACGTCGCGGAATTCCGGACGCATTTTCTGAAATTCCCGGGTCGGCGCTGGGGCGCCGATCCAGGAAGGCCACGGAATTCCGGATGCGTTTTCCGACATTCCAGGGTCGGCGCCGGGGTGCACATCCGGGAATGCCGCGGAATTTGGGGCTCATTTTTTAGACATTCCCGGGTCGGTACAGCGGCGCCAATCCGGGAACGCCGCGGAATTCCGGACGCGTTTTCCAACATTCCCGGGACAGCACCGGGGCGTGAATACGGGAACGCCAAGGAATTCTGGGTGCATTTTTTCGACACTCCCCGGTCGGCGCCGGGGAACAGATCAAGGAATGCCCCGGAATTCTTCGCGCATTTTTTCGACATTCCTGGGTCGGCGCCGGGGACCCAATCCGGGAACGCCGCGAAATTCCGGGCCCATTTTTCCCCGACGTTCCCGGGTCGGCGCCGGGACCCGATCCGGGAACGCCGCGGAATTCAGGGCCCATTTATTCCCCGACATTCCCGGGTTGGCGCCGGGGCCCCGATCCGGGAACGCCGCAGAATTCCGGGTGCGTTTTCCGACATTCCCGGGTCGGCGCCGCAGCGCTCATCCGGGAATGCAGAGGAATTCCGGGCGCATTTTTTCAAGATTTCCGTGTCGGCGCAGCGGCGCCAATCTGGGAAGGCCGCGGAATTCCGGACGCGTTTTCCAACATTCCCGGGTCAGCACCGGGGCGCCGATCCGGGAACGCCAAGGAATTCCGGGTGAATTTTTTCGACTCTCCCGGATCGGCGCCGGGGAACAGATCAAGGAACGCCGCGGAATTCCAGGTGCATTTTTTCGACATTCCCGGGTTGGCACCGGGGACCCGATCCGGGAACGCGGCGAAATTCCTGGCCCATTTTTACCCCGACGTTCCCGGGTCGGCGCCAGGGACCCGATCCGGGAACGCCGTGGAATTCCCGGCGCATTTTTTCCCGACGTTCCCGGGTCGGCGCCGCAGCCCCGATCCGGGAACGTCGCAGAATTCTGGGCACATTTTTTCCCGCCGTTCCCTGGTCGGTGCCGGGGCCCCGATCCAGGAACGCCGCGGAATTCCGGGCGCATTTTTTCGACATTCCTGGATCAGCGCCGGGGCGCCCATCCAGCAACGTCGCGGAATTCCGGACATGTTTTCCGACATTCCCGGGTCGGCGCCGAGGCGCCAATCCGGGAAGGCTGCGGAATTCCCTACGCGTTTTCTGACATTCCAGGCTCGGCACTGGGGCGCCGATCCGGGAAGGCCGCGGAATTCCGGGCCCATTTCCCCCCCGACGTTCCCGGGTCGGCACCCGGCCCACGATCTGGGAACGCCGAGGAATTCCGGGCCCATTTTTTCCCCGACGTTCCTGTGTCAGCGCCGGGGCCCCGATACGGGAACGCCGCGGAATTCCAGGCCCATTTTTCCCCGACGTTCCCGGGTCGGTGCCAGGGACCCAATCCGGGAACGCCGTGGAATTCCCGGCGCATTTTTTCTCGACGTTCCCGGGTCGGCGCCGCAGCCCCGATCCGGGAACGTCGCAGAATTCTGGGCGCATTTTTTCCCGCCGTTCCCTGGTCGGTGCCGGGGCACCGATCCGGGAAGGCAGTGGAATTCCGGACGCGTATTCGGATATTCCAGGGTCGGCGCGGGGGCTCCGATCCGGGAAGGCCGCGGAATTCCGGGCCCAATTTTCCCCCGACGTTCCCGGGTCGGCACCGGCCCCCGATCCAGGAACGCCGTGGAATTCCGGGACCATTTTTTCCCCGACGTTCCTGTGTCGGTGCCGGGACCCCAATCCAGGAACGCCGCGGTATTCCGGGCCCGTTTTTTCCCCGACGTTCCCGGGTCGGTGCCAGGGACCCGATCCGGGAAGGCCGCGGAGTTCCGGGCGCGTTTTTCAAAATTCCTGGGACGCCGCCTGGGCGCCCATCAGGGAATGTCGTGGAATTTCGGGAGCATTTTTTCGACATTCCCGGGTTGGGGCCTGGTCGCCCATCCGGGAACACCGCAGAATTCCGGGTGTATTTTTTCGACGTTCCTGGTCAGCGCTGGGGCGCCGATCCGGGAACGTCGCGGAATTCCGATCACGTTATCCGACATTCCCGGGTCGGCGCCGGGGCGCCGATCCGGGAAGGCCGTGGAATTCCAGACACGTTTTCTGACATTCCAGGGTCAGCGCCGGGGCGCCGATCCGGCAAGGCCGCGGAATTCCGGACGTGTTTTCCGACATTCCCAGGTCGGCGCCGGGGCACCGATCAGGGAAGGCCACGGAATTCCGGACCCGTTTTCCGACATTCCCGGGTTGGCGCCGGGGACCCGATCCGGGAACGCCGCGAAATTCCGGGCCCATTTTTTCCCCGACGTTCCCGGGTCGGCGCCAGGGCCCCGATCCTGGTACGCTGCGGAATTCCTGGCCCATTTTTCCCCCAACGTTCCCGGGTCGGCGCCGGGGCCCCGATCCGGGAACGCCGCGGAATTCCGGGCGCATTTTTTTCCGACGTTCCCGGGTCGGCGCCGCAGCCCCGATCCGGGAACGTCCCAGAATTCCGGTGACGTTATCCGACATTCCTGGGTGGGCGCCGGGGCGCCGATCCGGGAAGGCCGCGGAATTCCAGACGCGTTTTCTGACATTCCTGGGTCGGCGCCTGGGCGCCGATCAGGAAAGGCCACGGAATTCCGGACGCGTTTTCCGACATTCACGGGTCGGCACCGCGGCGCTCATCCGGGAATGCCGCGGAATTCCGGGCGCATTTTTTTGACATTCCCGGGTCGGCGCAGCGGCGCCAATCCGGGAACTCCGCGGAATTCCGGACGCGTTTTCCAACATTCCCGGGTCAGCACCAGGGCGCCGATCCTGGAATGCCGCGAAATTCCGGGCCCATTTTTTCCCCGACGTTCCCGGGTCGGCGCCGGGGCCCTGATCCGGGATCGCCACGGAATTCCGGGTGCATTTCTCCCCCGACGTTCCCGGATCAGCGCCGGGGCGCTCATCCGGAAACACCGCGGAATTCCAAGCGCATTTCTTTGACATTCCCGGGTGGGCGCCGGGGCGCCCATCCAGGAACGTCGCGGATTACCGGACGCGTTTTCCGACATTCCCGGGTGGGCGCCGAGGCACTGATCCGGGAAGGCTGTGGAATTCCGGACGTGTATTCTTACATTCCAGGGTCGGAAGGCCATGGAATTCCGGGCCGAATTTCCCCCCGACGTTCCTGGGTCGGCACCGGCCCCCAATCCAGGAACGCTGTGGAATTCCGGGCCCATTTTTTCCCCGACGTTCCTGTGTCAGCGCCGGGGCCCCGATCCGGGAATGCCGCGGAATTTTGGGCCCGTTTTTTCCCCGACGTTCCCGGGTCGGCGCCGCAGCGCTCATCCGGGAATGCAGCGGAATTCCGGGCGCATTTTTTCAAGATTTCCGTGTCGGCGCAGCGGCGCCAATCTGGGAAGGCCGCGGAATTCCGGACGCGTTTTCCAACATTCCCGGGTCAGCACCGGGGCGCCGATCCGGGAACGCCAAGGAATTCCGGGTGAATTTTTTCGACTCTCCCGGATCGGCGCCGGGGAACAGATCAAGGAACGCCGCGGAATTCCAGGTGCATTTTTTCGACATTCCCGGGTTGGCACCGGGGATCCGATCCGGGAACGCGGCGAAATTCCTGGCCCATTTTTACCCCGACGTTCCTGGGTCGGCGCCAGGGCCCCGATCCCGGTACGCCGCGGAATTCCGGGCCCCTTTTCCCCCCGACGTTCCCGGGTCGGCGTCGGGGCCCCGATCCGGGAACGCCGCGGAATTCCGGGCGCATTTTTTCCCGACGTTCCCGGGTCGGCGCCGCAGCCCCGATCCGGGAGCGTCACAGAATTCCGGGCGCATTTTTTCCCGCCGTTCCCTGGTCGGCGCCGGGGCCCCGATCGAGGAACGCCGCGGAATTCCGGGCGCATTTTTTCGACATTCCTGGATCAGCGCCGGGGCGCCCATCCAGCAACGTCGCAGAATTCCGGACGCGTTTTCCGACATTCCCGGGTCGGCGCCGAGGCGCCAATCCGGGAAGGCCGCGGAATTCCCGCCGCGTTTTCTGACATTCCAGGGTCGGCGCTGGGGCGCCGATGCGGGAAGGCCGCGAAATTCCGGGCCGATTTCCCCCCCGACATTCCCGGTTCCGCACTGGGCCCCCAATCCGGGAACGCTGAGGAATTCGGGGTCCATTTTTCCCCCGACGTTCCTGTGTCGGCGCCGGGGCCCCGATCCGGGAACGCCGTGGCATTCCGGGTGCATTTTTTTCGATATTCCCAGTCAGTGCTGGGGCGCCGATCTGGGAACGCCGCGGAATTCCGGGCGCATTTTTTTGAAATTCCCGTGTCGGTGCCAGGGCGGCCATCCGGGAACTCCGCGGAATTCCGGGCCTATTTTTTCCCCAACGTTCCCGCGTCGGCACCGGGGCCCCGATCTGGGAACGCCGCGGAATTCCAGGCGCATTTTTCCCGACGTTCCCGGGTCGGCGCCGGGGACCCGATCCGGGAACGCCGCGGAATTCAGGGCCCATTTATTCACCGACGTTCCCGGGTCGGCGCCGGGGCCCCGATCCGGGAACGCAGCGGAATTCCGGGCTCGTTTTCCGACCTTTCCGTGTCGGCGCCGCAGCGCTCATCCGGGTATGCAGAGGAATTCCGGGCACATTTTTTCAACATTACCGTGTCGGCGCAGCGGCGCCAATCTGGGAACGCCGCGGAATTCCGGACGCGTTTTCCAACATTCCCGGGTCAGCACCGGGGCGCCGATCCGGGAACTCCAAGGAATTCCGGGTGCATTTTTTCGACTCTCCCGGGCCGGCGCCGGGGAACAGATCAAGGAACCCCGCGGAATTCCAGTCGCATTTTTTCGACATTCCCGGGTTGCAGCCCGAGGGCTGGATCACCCGATCCGGGAACGTGGAGAAATTCCGGGCCCATTTTTTCCCCGAAGTTCCCGGGTCGGCGCCAGGGAACCGATCCGGGTACGCCGCGGAATTCCGGGCCCATTTTTTCCCCGAAGTTCCCGGGTCGGCGCCAGGGACCCGATCCGGGTACGCCGCGGAATTCCGGGCCCATTTTTTCCCGACGTTCCCGGGTATTCGCCGCAGCCCCGATCCCGGAACATCGCAGAATTCCGGGTGCATTTTTTCCCGCCGTTCCCTGGTCGGCGCCGGGGCCCCGATCGAGGAACGCCGCGGAATTCCGGGCGCATTTTTTCGACATTCCTGGATCAGCGCCGGGGCGCCCATCCAGCAACGTCGCAGAATTCCGGACGCGTGTTCCGACATTCCCAGGTCGGCGCCGAGGCGCCAATCCGGGAAGGCCGCGGAATTCCCGACGCGTTTTCTGACATTCCAGGGTCGGCGCTGGGGCGCCGATGCGGGAAGGCCGCGAAATTCCAGGCCGATTTCCCCCCTGACATTCCCGGTTCGGCACTGGGCCCCCGATCCGGGAACGCTGAGGAATTCGGGGTCCATTTTTTCCCCGACGTTCCTGTGTCGGCGCCGGGGCCCCGATCCGGGAACGCCCCGGAATTCCGGGTGCATTTTTTTCGATATTCCCAGTCAGCGCTGGGGCGCCGATCTGGGAACGCCGCGGAATTCCGGGCGCATTTTTTTGAAATTCCCGTGTCGGTGCCAGGGCGGCCATCCGGGAACTCCGCGGAATTCCGGGCCTATTTTTTCCCCAACGTTCCCGGGTCGGCGCCGGGGCCCCGATCTGGGAACGCCGCGGAATTCCAGGCGCATTTTTCCCGACGTTCCCGGGTCGGCGCCGGGGACCCGATCCGGGAACGCCGCGGAATTCAGGGCCCATTTATTCCCCGAGGTTCCCGGGTCGGCGCCGGGGCCCCGACCCGGGAACGCCGCGGAATTCCGGGCGTGTTTTCCGACCTTCCCGGGTCGGCGCCGCAGCGCTCATCCGGGAATGCAGAGGAATTCCGGGCACATTTTTTCAACATTTCCGTGTCGGCGCAGGGGCGCCAATCTGGGAACGCCGCGGAATACCGGACGCGTTTTCCAACATTCCCGGGTCAGCACCGGGGCGCCGATCCGGGAACTCCAAGGAATTCCGGGTGCATTTTTTCGACTCTCCCGGGCTGGCGCCGGGGAACAGATCAAGGAACGCCGCGGAATTCCAGTCGCATTTTTTCGACATTCCCGGGTTAGCACCGGGGTCCCGATCCGGGAACGCGGCGAAATTCCGGGCCCATTTTTTCCCCGAAGTTCCCGGGTCGGCGTCAGGGACCCGATCCGGGTACGCCGCGGAATTCCGGGCCCATTTTTTCCCCGACGTTCCCGGGTCGGCGCCGGGGCCCCGATCCGGGAACGCCGTGGAATTCCCGGCGCATTTTTTCCCGACGTTCCCGGGTCGGCGCCGCAGCCCCGATCCGGGAACGTCGCAGAATTCCGGGCGCATTTTTTCCCGCCGTTCCCTGGTCGGCGCCGGGGCCCCGATCGAGGAACGCCGCGGAATTCCGGGCGCATTTTTCGACATTCCTGGATCAGCCCCGGGGCGCCCATCCAGCAACGTCGCAGAATTCCGGACGCGTTTTCCGACATTCCCGGGTCGGCGCCGAGGCGCCAATCCGGGAAGGCCGCGGAATTCCCGACGCGTTTTCTGACATTCCAGGGTCGGCGCTGGGGCGCCGATGCGGGAAGGTCGCGAAATTCCGGGCCGATTTCCCCCCCGACATTCCCGGTTCGGCACTGGGCCCCCGATCCGGGAACGCTGAGGAATTCGGGGTCCATTTTTCCCCCGACGTTCCTGTGTCGGCGCCGGGGCCCCGATCCGGGAACGCCGCGGAACTCCGGGTGCATTTTTTCGATATTCCCAGTCAGCGCTGGGGAGCCGATCTGGGAACGCCGCGGAATTCCGGGTGCATTTTTTTGAAATTCCCTTGTCGGTGCCAGGGCGGCCATCCGGGAACTCCGCGGAATTCCGGCCCTATTTTTTCCCCAACGTTCCCGAGTCGGCGCCGGGGCCCCTATCCGGGAACGCCGCGGAATTCCAGGCGCATTTTTCCCGACGTTCCCGGGTTGGCGCCGGGGACCCAATCCGGGAACGCCGCAGAATTCCGGGGCCATTTTTTCCCGACGTTCCCGGGTCTGCGCTGGGGCCCCGATCCGGGAACGCCGTGGAATTCCCGGCGCATTTTTTTCCCGACGTTCCCGGGTCGGCGCCGCAGCCCCGATCCGGGAACGTCACAGAATTCCGGGTGCATTTTTCCCGCCGTTCCCTGCTCGGCGCCGGGGCCCCGATCCAGGAACGCCGCGGAATTCCGGGCGCATTTTTTCGACATTCCTGGATCAGCGCCGGGGCGCCCATCCAGCAATGTCGCGGAATTCCGGACGCGTTTTCCGACATTCCCGGGTCGGCGCCGAGGCGCCAATCCGGGAAGGCCGCGGAATTCCCGACGCGTTTTCTGACATTCCAGGGTCGGCGCTGGGGCGCCGATCCGGGAAGGCCGCGGAATTCCGGGCCGATTTCCCCCCCCCCGACGTTCCCGGTTCGGCACTGGGCCCCCGATCCGGGAACGCTGAGGAATTCCGGGTCCATTTTTCCCCCGACGTTCCTGTGTCGGCACCGGGGCCCCGATCCGGGAACGCTGCAGAATTCCGGGTGCATTTTTTCGATATTCCCAGTCAGCGCTGGGGCGCCGATCTGGGAACGCCACGGAATTCCGGGCGCATTTTTTTGAAATTTCCGTGTCGGTGCCAGGGCGGCCATCCGGGAACTCCGCGGAATTCCGGGCCTATTTTTTCCCCAAAGTTCCCGGGTCGGCCCCGGGGCCCCGATCCGGGAACGCCGCCGAATTCTGGACGCATTTTTCCCGACATTCCCGGGTCGGCCCCGGGCCCCCGATCCGGGAACGCCGCCAAATTCCGGATGCATTTTTTCCCGACATTCCTGGGTCGGCCCCGGGGCGCCGATCCAGGAACGCCGCGGAATTCCGGGAGCATTTTTTCGACGTTCCCGGGTCGGCGCCGGGGTTCCCATCCGGGAACGTCGCGGAATTCCGGACGCGTTTTCCGACATTCCAGGGTCGGCGCCGGGGTGCACATCCGGGAAGGCCGCGGAATTCCGGACGCGTTTTCCGCCATTTCCGGGTCGGCGCCCCGGCGCTCATCCGGGAATGCTACGGAATTCGGGGCGCATTTTTTAGACATTCCCGGGTCGGCACAGCGGCGCCAATCCGGGAACGCCGCGGACTTCCGGACGCGTTTTCCAATATTCCCGGGTCAGCACCTGGGCGCGAATCCAGGAACGCCACGGAATTCCGGGCGCATTTTTTCGACATTCCCGGGTCAGCGCCGGGGAACAGATCAAGGAACGCCGTGGAATTCTGGGCGCATTTTTTCGACATTCCCGGGTCGGCGCCGGGGACCCGATCCGGGAACGCGGCGAAATTCCTGGCTCATTTTCGCCCCGACGTTCCCGGGTCGGCACTGGGCCTCCGATCCGGGAACGCCGAGGAATTCCGGGCCCAATTTTTCCCCGACGTTCCTGTGTCGGCGCCGGGGCCCCGATCCGGGAATGCCGCGGAACTCCGGGTGCATTTTTTCGACACTCCTGGGTCGGCGCCGGGGAACGGATCAAGGAACGCCACGGAATTCAGGGTGCATTTTTTCGACATTCCTGGTACGCCGCCGGGGCGCCCATCAGGGAACGTCGCGGAATTCCGGGAGCATTTTTTCGACATTCCCGGGTTGGGGCCAGGGCGCCCATCCGGGAACGCCGCAGAATTCCGGGTGTATTTTTTTGATGTTCCCGGTCGGCGCCGGGGCGCCGATCCGGGAACGTCGCAGAATTCCGGTCACGTTATCTGACATTCACGGGTTGTCGCCAGGGCGCGGATCCGGGAAGGCCGCGGAATTCCAGACGCGTTTTCTGACATTCCAGGGTCAGCGCCAGGGCGCCGATCCGGCAAGTCCGCGGAATTTCAGACGCGTTTTCTGACATTCCCGGGTAGGCGCCGGGGCGCCGATCAGGGAAGGCCGCGGAATTCCAGACGCGTTTTCCAACATTCCCAGGTCAGCACCGGGGCGCAAATCCGGGAACGCCAAGGATTTCCGGGTGCATATTTTCGACATTCCCGGGTCGGCGCCGAGGACCCGATCCGGGAATGCCGCGGAATTCCAGGCGCATTTTTTCCCGACGTTCCCGGGTCGGCGCCGGGGGTCCCGATCCAGGAACGCCGTGCACTTCCGGGCGCAATTTTCCCCGCCGTTCCCGGGTCCGGACGCGTTTTCCGACCTTCCCGGGTAGGCGCCGGGGCGCCGATCAGGGAAGGCCGCGGAATTCCGGACGCGTTTTCCAACATTCCCAGGTCAGCACCGGGGCACAAATCCGGGAACGCCAAGGAATTCCCGGCGCATTTTTTCCCGCCGTTCCTGGGTCGGCGCCGGGGCCCCTATCCGGGAATGCCGCGGAATTCCAGGCGCATTTTTTCCCGACGTTCCTGGGTCGGCGCCGGGGCCCCGATCCAGGAACGCCGTGCACTTCCGGGCACATTTTTCCCCGCCGTTCCTGGGTCCGGACGCGTTTTCCGACATTCCCGGATGGGCGCCGGGACGCCGATCCGGGAAGGCAGCGGAATTCCGGGCACGTTTTTCGAAATTCCCGGTACGCCGCCGGGGTGCCCATCAGGGAACGTCGCGGAATTCCGGGAGCATTTTTTCGACATTCCCAGGTTGGGCCCGGGGAACCCATCCGGGAACGTCGCAGAATTCCGGTCACGTTATCTGACATTCACGGGTTGTCACCAGGGCGCCGATCCGGGAAGGCCGTGGAATTCCAGACGTGTTTTCTGACATTCCAGGGTCAGCGCCGGGGCGCCGATCCGGCAAGTCCGCGGAATTTCGGACGCGTTTTCTGACATTCCCGGGTAGGCGCCGGGGCGCCGATCAGGGAAGGCCGCGGAATTCCGGATGCGTTTTGCAACATTCCCAGATCAGCACCGGGCCGCAAATCCGGGAACGCCAAGGAATTCCGGGTGCATTTTTTCGACATTCCCGGGTCGGCGCCGGGGACCCGATCCGGGAACACGGCCAAATTCCGGGCGCATTTTTTCCCCAACGTTCCTGGGTCGGCGCCGGGGACCCGATCCGGGAACGCCGCGGAATTCCAGGCGCATTTTTTCCCGACGTTCCCGGGTCGGCGCCGGGGTCCCGATCCAGGAACGCCGTGCACTTCCGGGCGCATTTTTCCCCGCCGTTCCCGGGTCCGGACGCGTTTTCCGACCTTCCCGGGTCGGCGCCGGGACGCCGATCCGGGAAGGCAGTGGAATTCCGGGCGCGTTTTTCGAAATTCCCGGTACGCCGCCGGGGCGCCCATCAGGGAACGTCGCGGAATTCCGGGAGCATTTTTTCGACATTCCCAGGTTGGGGCCGGGGCACCCATCCGGGAACGCCGCAGAATTCTGGGTGTATTTTTTCGACGTTCCCGGTCGGCGCCAGGGCGCCGATCCGGGAACGTCGCAGAATTCCGGTCACGTTTTCTGATATTCCCGGGTAGGCGCCGGGGCGCCGATCAGGGAAGGCCGCGGAATTCCGGATGCGTTTTCCAACATTCCCAGATCAGCACCGGGGCGCCGATCCGGCAAGTCCGTGGAATTTCAGACGCATTTTCTGACATTCCCGGGTAGGCGCCGGGGCGCCGATCTTCCCGACGTTTTGGTCGGCGCCGGGGCCCCGATCCGGGAAAGCCGCGGAAAACCTGGCGCTTTTTTTCCCGCCCTTTCCCGGGTCGGTGCCGGGGGCCCCCCACCGGGAACGCCGCGGAATTCCGGGCGCATTTTTCCCACGTTTTCCGGGGCGGCGCCGGGGCCCCATCCCGGGAACGCCGCGGAATTCGGGCGCATTTTTTCCCCCCGTTCCCGGGGCGGGGCCGGGGGCCCCGATCCCGGGAACGCCCCCGGGAAAACCTTGGGGCATTTTTTTCCCCTGTTCCTGGTCGGCGCAGGGCCCCGACCCGGGGTCGCCGCGGAAAATTTCCGGGGACTTTTTTTCCCCCCGTTCCCGGCCCCCAAAGCGTTTTTTCCCCATTACGGGTCAGCGCCCGGGGGGCCCATCCGGGGGAAACCGCTTTTTCCGGCGCTTTTTTCCCATTCCCCGGTCAGCGCTGGGGCCCCCCATCCGGGGAACGCCGCGAAAACCGGACGCCTCGGGGCCCCAGAAAACCGGCGCATTTTTTCCCCCACGTTCTTGGGGCGGGCCGGGGCCCCGACCCGGGGCCCGCAGAATTCCGGGGCATTTTTTTTCCCCCACGTTTTCCGGGTCGGGGCCGGGGCCCCCAAACCCGGGATCGCCGCGGGAATTCCGGGACTTTTTTCCCCCCCCCCGTTCCCGGGGCCAAACCCTTTTCCGACATTACCGGGGCAGCGCCGGGGGGCCGATCAGGGAACGTCGTGAATTCCGGAGCATTTTTTGCATTCCCGGGGCGGGCAGCGGCGCAAAACCCGGGAACGCCGCGGAAATTTCCCGGGCTTTTTCCCCGACGTTTTTTGGGGGCAGCGCCGGGGCCCCCCTCCAGGAAGCGCGGAATTCCGGGGATTCTTTCCCCAATTCCCCCGGGTTTGGAAAAGGGCCACGATCCGGGAAAAGCCGCGGAATTCCGGGGCATTTTTCCCGGGCTTCCCGGGGCCGGGGGGGGCCCCCCGATCAGGAACGCCGCGGAATTTCCGGGGGATTTTTTTTCCCAAGTTCCCGGTCGGCCCGGGGGCCCCCCCTCCGGGAACGCCGCGGAATTCCTGGGGTTTTTTTTTTCGACTTCCCTGGTCGGCCAGCGGGCCTTTTTTGGGAAGCCGCGGAAATTCCCGGGCGCGTTTTCCAAATTCCCCGGGGGCACACCGGGGCGCCGATCCGGAAAGCCAAGGAAACTGGGTGCATTTTTCCCGAGTTCTTGGGGCGGCGCCGCGGCCCCATCCGGGAACACCGCGGGAATTCCGGGGGCCCCCCCCCTTTTTCCCCCCAATTCCCGGGTCCCCGGCGCCGGGGCCCCGATCCGGGAACGCCGCGGAATTCCCCGGCTATTTTTTGCATTCCCCGCTCGGCGCAGCGGGACCACACTGGGGAAAGCCGCGGAATTTTTGGACGCTTTTTTCCAAAAAATTTCCCCGGGGCAGCACCGGGGGCCCATCCCGGGGGAACCAAGGAAATTTGGGTGCATTTTTTTGACACTCCCGGGGGCGGCGCCAGGGACAATCAAGGAACCCGCGGAAATTCCCCGGGGCCATTTTTTCAATTTCCGGGTCGGCACCCGGGGGCCCAATCCGGGGGCGCGGCGAAATTCGGGGGCCCTTTTTTCGAAATTTCCCCGGGCGGGCCGGGGTGCCCATCCGGGAACCCCGGAATTCGGGCCATTTTTTCCCGCGTTTCCCCCGGGTCGGCACCGGGGCCCCGATCCGGGAAGCCGCGGAATTCCTGGCGCATTTTTCCCCCACGTTCCCGGTTGGGCCGGGCCCGGATCCGGGAACGCCCCCAGAAATTTTCCCGGGGGCATTTTTTCCCGACGTTTTTTGGGGCGGCGCCCCGGGGCCCGATACGGGGAAACCCCCGAAATTCCCGGGCCCCTTTTTTTCCCCAAGTTCCCGGGCGGCGCCGGGGGGCCCATCCGGGAACCCGCGGGAATTCCCGGCGCATTTTTTTTCCCCCAGTTCCGGTTAGTAACAGGGCCCCCATCCGGGGCGCCCCGGGAATTCCGGGCCATTTTTTCCCCCGACGTTCCCGGGGTTTGGGGCCCGGGGGCCCCGTTCCGGGAACGCCCCAGATTCCGGGGCATTTTTCCCCGAGTTCTTGTTCACGCCGGGGGGCCCCGACCGGGGGCCCGGGAAATTCCCGGCCATTTTTTCCCGACTTCCCGGGTCGGCGCCGGGGCCCCCTCCGGGAACCCGCAGAATTCCGGGTACTTTTTTTTTCCCACGTTCTTTTGGGTCGCCCGGGACCCCATCCGGGACGCCCGGAAATTTTTGGCCCATTTTTTCCCCGCGTTTCCCGGGGCGGCGCCGGGGACCCGAACCGGGAACGCCCCCGGGAATTCCGGGCGCATTTTTTTCCCCAAAGTTCCCGGGTCGGGGCCGGGGGCCCCCATCCGGGAACCCGCAGAATTCCGGGCATTTTTCCCGACGTTCTTGGGTCAGCGCCGGGGCCCAGATCCGGGGAAAACCGCGGAATTCCGGGGGCATTTTTTCCCACGTTCCCGGTTCGGCCCGGGGCCCCGATCCCGGAAACCCCCGGAATTCCGGGGACATTTCCCCCGCCCTTCCCCCGGGGGCCCGCGCGTTTTCTGACATTCCCCGGGTCAGCGCCCCCGGGCCGATCCGGGGAAACCGCGGAAATTTTCCCGGGGGGTTTTCCGACATTCCCGGGGCGGGGCCCCCGGGGGCTCATCCGGGGAAAGCCGTGGAATTCCGGGCGCATTTTTTTTGACATTCCCCGGGGGGGCGCACGGGCCATCCGGAACGCCGGGAATTCCTGATGTTTTTTCCACGTTTCCGGGTCGGCGTCGGGGCCCCCACCCGGAACGCCGCAGAAATTCCGGGGGCCATTTTTTCCCGGACGTTCTTTTTGGGTGGGGGCCGGGGGCCCCGATCCGGGGAAACCCCCAAATTCCGGGGCCCCTTTTTTTCCCCCAGTTCCCGGGCGGCGCCCCGGGGCCCCCATCGGGGAAAGCCGGGAATTTGCGCATTTTTTTTTTCCCCACGTTCCCGTTCAGTAAAAGGGCCCCGATCCGGGAACGCCGCGGAAATTCCCCGGGCATTTTTTTCCCCGACGTTCCCGGGTTGGCCCCCGGGGCCCCCGATTCGGGAATGCCGAGAATTCCGGGGGGCATTTTTTCCCCCGACGTTTTGTGTCAGCGCCGGGGCCCAGACCGGCAACGCCGCAGAAATTTGGGCGAATTTTTTCCCCACGTTTTTTGGTCGGCGCCGGGGACCCCATCCGGGGGAAAGCCGCGAAATTCTGGGCCCATTTTTTTCCCCGACGTTCCCGGGGGCCGCCGGGGAAACCCCCCCCCCCGGGAACGCCGCGGAATTCCGGGCGCATTTTTTTTCCCGCATTCCGGGTCGGGGCCGGGGCCCCATCCGGGAACGCCCCAGAATTCCGGCTCATTTTTCCCCGCGTTTTTGGTCAAACCCGGGGGCCCAGATCCGGGGAAAGCCGCGGAATTCCGGGCGCATTTTTTTCCCCAGTTCCCGGTTCGGCGCCGGGGCCCCGATCCGGGAACGCCGCAGAATTCCGGGCGCATTTTTTCCCGACGTTCGGGTCAGGGCCCGGGGGGGCCCATCCGGGGAAAGCCCCGGGAATTCCGGGCACATTTTTCCCCCCCCCGTTCCCCGGGTCCAGACACTTTTGACAACCCGGTCAAGCCCCGAGGGGGACCGGGAAAAGGCCGCGGAATTCCGGGCGGGTTTTCCGAATTCCGGGGTTTGGGGCCCGGCGCTCATCCCCGGGAAGCCGTGGAATTCCCGGGGGGCATTTTTTGAATTCCCGGGGCGGGGCAGGGTGCCAATTCGGGAACGCCGCGGAATTCCCGAGCATTTTTTCCCCACTTTCCGGGGCGGCGTCGGGGGCCCCCCATCCCGGGGGCGCCGCAGAAATTCCGGGGGCCATTTTTTCCCGACGTTTTTTGGGTTGGCGCCGGGGGCCCTCCGGGAACGCCGCAAATTCCGGCCCATTTTTTCCCCCCACGTTTCCCGTCGGCCCGGGGGGCCGTCCGGGAAAGCCACGGAATTCCCGGGGCCATTTTTCCCCCAAAGTTCCCCGGGTCGGCGCCGGGGCAAACCCATCCGGGAACCCGCGGGAAATTTCCCGGCGCATTTTTTTCCCCCCAATTCCCAGGGCGGCGCCGGGGCCCCGATCCCCGAACGCCGCAGAATTTCCCGGCGCATTTTTTTTCCCCACGTTCTTTGGGGCGGGGCCGGGGCCCATCCGGGAACGCCGCGGAATTCCGGGGCATTTTTCGACATTCCCTGGTCGGGGCAGCGGTGCCATCTGGAACCCCGCGGGAATTCCCACGCGTTTTTCCAACATTCCCGGGTCAGCACCGGGGGGGCCCATCCCCGGGAAAACCCCAAAAAATTCCGGGTGGGGATTTTTTCCCGACTTTTTTGGGTCGGCGCCGTTGCCCCGATCCGGGAACGCCGGGAATTGGGGCCCCTTTTTTTTCCCCAAATTCCCGGTCGGCGCGGGGGCCCGACCGGGAACCCGCGGAATTCCTGGTGCATTTTTTTTTGACATTCCCCGCTGCGCAGCGGCACCACACTGGGAACCCGTGAATTCAACCCTTTTTTAACATTTCCCGGGGGCAGCACTGGGGGCCGATCCGGGGGAAAACCAAGGAATTCCGGGTGCATTTTTTCGACACTCCCGGGGCCCCGGGGAACAGATCAAAGGGAAGCCGGGAATTCCAGGGGCATTTTTTTTGACTTTCCGGGTCGGACCGGGGACCCCATCCGGGGGCGCGGGGAAAATTTTTGGGCCCATTTTTTCGATATTCCCTGTCGGGGCCGGTGCCCATCCGGGAACTCGCGGGAAATTTCCGGGGCATTTTTTCCCGACGTTCCCGGGTCGGCGCCGGGGGGGCCCCCATCCGGGAACGCCGCGGAATTCCGGCGCATTTTTCCGGACTTTCCCCCGGGCGGGCCGGGCCCGATCCGGGAACGCCCAGAATTCCGGGTCCCTTTTTCCCGATTTCCCTTTTGGGCTGGGGGCCCCCATCCCCGGGGAAACCCCCCGGAATTTTCCCGGGGGATTTTTTCCCCACTTCCCGGTCGGTAACAGTGCCCCGATCCCGGGGAAAGCCGGGAATTCCGGGCTCATTTTGTCCCGTCGTTCCCGGTTCGGCGCCGGGGGCCCAATCCGGGAACGCCGCCGAATTCCGGGCGCATTTTTCCCCGACGTTCCTGGTTCAGTAACAGGGCCCCGATCCCGGGCGTGCGGAATTCCGGGGGCATTTTTTTCCCGACGTTCCCGGGTTGGCGCCGGGGCCCCGATTCGGGAAAAAAGCCGCAAATTGGCGATTTTTCCCTGACGTTCTTGGGTCACCCGGGGCCCAGTCCGGGAAAAGCCGCGGGAAATTCCCGGGGGCATTTTTTTCCCGACGTTCCCCGGGTCGGGCCCCGGGGGCCCCCCTCCGGCAACCCGCAGAAATTCCCCAGCGCATTTTTTTTCCACTTTGGGGCGCCCGGGGGCCCATCCGGGAACGCCCCGGAAAATTTCCCGGGGCATTTTTTTCCGCATTCCCGGGCGGCGCCGGGGCCCCGATCCGGAACGCCCCCAGAAAATTTCCGGGGCATTTTCCCTGAGTTTTTGGGGAGCGCTGGGGCCCAGATCCGGGAACCCCCGGGGAATTTCCGGGGGGCCCTTTTTTTTCCCATGTTCCCGGGTTTGGCGCCGGGGCCCCCGATCCGGGGGAAAGCCCAGAAATTTTCCGGCGCTTTTTCCCTGACGTTTTTTTGTCAGCGCCCGGGGCCCAGATCCGGGGAAAGCCGCGGAATTTCCCGGGCATTTTTTTTTCCCAGTTCCCGGTCCGCCCGGGCCCCGTCCGGCAAACCGCAGAATTCCGGGGGCATTTTTTCCCCACGTTCTTGGTCGGGCCGGGGACCCGATCCGGGAAAAGCCGCGGAATTCCCAAGCCCTTTTTTTTCCCCCAGTTCCCGGGTCGGGGCCCGGGGGCCCGATCCGGGGAACCCGTGGAATTCCGGGCCATTTTTTCCCAAAGTTCCCGGTTTGGGCCGGGGCCCCCCCATCCCGGGGAAAGCCGCAAAAAATTCCTGGCGTTTTTCCCGACGTTTTTGGGTTCAGCGCCGGGCCCAGACCGGGGGAAGCCGCGGAATTCCGGGGGCATTTTTTTCCCGACGTTCCCGTTCGGCGCCGGGGCCCCGATGGGAACGCCGCGGATTCCGGGCACATTTTTTCCCCCCCCGGGTTCCCCCGGCCAACGCGTTTTTGCATTCCTGGGTCAGCGCCGCGAGCCGACCGGGGAAAGGGCGGAATTCCCGGGGGCTTTTTTCCCACATTCCCGGGGCGGCGCCGCGGGGCTCATCCCGGGAAAGCCGTGGAATTCCGGGGCCCCTTTTTTCGCATTCCCGGGCGGCGCAGGGTGCCAATCCGGGGAACGCCCCGGGAAATTTCCCGATGCTTTATTTTCCGACGTTTCCGGTCGGCGTCGGGGCCCCGATTTCCGGGGAAACCCCCAGAATTTCCCGGGTATTTTTTTTCCCCACGTTTTGGGTTGGCGCCGGGGACCCCATCCGGGAAAAGCCGCGAAATTTCCCGGGGGATTTTTTCCCCCCCCGTTCCCGGGGTTTCGCCGGGGACCCACCGGGAACCCGGAATTCCTGGCGCATTTTTTCCCCCCGTTCCTGGGTTTGAAGGGGCCCCGACCGGGAACGCCGCGGAATCCCGGGCGCATTTTTTCCCCCACGTTCCGGGTTTTGGGGCCGGGGCCCCCATTCGGGAAAAGCCGCAAATTCCGGGCGGGATTTTTCCCTGACGTTTTTTTCAGCGCCCGGGGCCCCCGACCGGCAAACGCCGCAGAATTCCGGGCGCATTTTTTTTCCCACTTCTTGGGCGGGGCCCGGGGACCCGATCCGGGAACGCCGCGAAATTTTTGGGCCCCCTTTTTTTCCCCCCACTTCCCCCCCGGCGCCGGGACCCGATCCCGGGAAAGCCCCGGAATTTTGGGGCATTTTTCCCCCACATTCCTGGTCGGCGCCGGGGGGCCCCCATCCCCGGGGAAAACCGCAGAATTCCGGTCATTTTTTCCCCGCGTTTGGGCAGCGCCGGGGCCCCCGATCGGGGAAAAGCCGGGAATTCCCCGGGGGCATTTTTTTTCCCGACTTCCCGGGGCGGCGCCGGGGCCCCCCATCCGGGAAGCCGCAGATTCCCGGGGGCATTTTTTCCCACTTTTTGGGGCGCGCCGGGGGCCCCGATCCGGAACGCCGCGGAAATTTCCGGGCACATTTTCCCCCGCCGTTTTCCGGGGGCCAAACTTTTCTGACAACCCGGGTCAGAGCCGCAGGCCCTCCGGGGGAAGGGGGCGGAATTCCGGGGGGTTTTCCCACATTCCCGGGTTGGCCCGCGGCGCCATCGGGGGAAAGCCGTGGAATTCCCGGGCGCTTTTTTCGACATTCCCCCCCGGGGGCGCGCGGGCCTTTTTGGGGGCGCCCCGGAAATTTTGACATTTTTTCCCGAGTTTGGGTCGGCGTCGGGGCCCCCCCATCCGGGGAAAGCCGCGAATTCCCGGGCGCATTTTTCCCGCGTTTTTTTGGTTTTGGCGCCGGGGGGCCCGATCCGGGGAAAGCCGAAAAATTTCCCCGGGCCCCTTTTTTTCCCCCCACTTTCCCGGGGCGGGGCCGGGGGCCCGATCCCGGGGAAAGCCAAAAGGAAATTTCCGGGGGGGCCCCCCTTTTTTCCAAACCAAAATTTTTCCCGGGGCGGCGCCCGGGGCACCCATCCGGGGAAAGCCGGAAATTTGGGGCATTTTTTCCCGAAGTTAGGACGGGGCCGGGGCCGATCCCTGAACGCCGCAGAATTCCTGGCGCATTTTTTTCCCGACTTCTGGGTCGGCGCCGGGGGGCCCCCACCCGGGGAAAGCCGCGGAATTCCCCGGGGGAAATTTTTTTGACATTCCCTGGTCGGCGAGCGTTTCCATACTGGGAACGCCGCGGAATTCCGGACGCTTTTCCACATTCCCCCGGGGCAGCACCTGGGCCCCATCCGGGGGGGAAAACCAAGAAAAACCGGGTGCATTTTTTCCCGCGTTCTTGGGTCGGGGGCCCGTTGCCCCGGTCCGGGAACGCCGCGGAATTCCGGCCCATTTTTTCCGAAGTTCCCCGGGTGGCGCCGGGGCCCCCATCCGGGGGAAAGCCGCGGAAATTTTGGCGCTTTTTTTGACATTTCCCCTCGGGGCAGCGGCACCACACTGGGAACGCCGCGGAAACAGACGCTTTTCCAACATTCCCGGGTCAGCACCCGGCGCCCACCGGGAAAACCAAAGGGAAATTTCCGGGTGATTTTTTCGACCTCCCCGGTCGGCGCCGGGTCCCCTCCGGGGACGCGGCGAAAATTTTGGGGCCCCTTTTTTTTTTGACATTCCGGGGCGGCACGGGGGGCCGATCCGGGAAGCCCGGAAATTCGGGTGCAATTTTTTTGACACCCCGGGTCGGCGCGGGGGCCCCATCCGGGAACGCCGCGGAAATTTCCGGGCGATTTTTTCCCGACATTTTGGGTCGGCGCCGGGCCCCCATCCGGGGGAAAGCCGCGAATTCCGGGCTCTTTTTTTTCCCGCTTCTTGGGTTTAGCGCCGGGGGGCCCGATCCGGGACCCCCCGGAATTCCGGGCGAATTTTTTTTTTCCCCACGTTCCCCGGTACGGCGCCGGGGGCCCCATCCGGGGCGCCCCGAAATTCCGGGCGCATTTTTTTCCCCCACGTTCTTGGGGCACGCCGGGGCCCCGTTTCCCGGGGAACGCCGCGGAATTCCGGGGACATTTTCCCCCGCCGTTCCCGGGTCCAGACACGTTTTCTGCAAACCCCGGGGGAGAGCCCCCGAGGCCCATCCGGGGGGCCCCGAATTCCCGGGGGCGTTTTCCCATTCCCCAGGGTTTGGGCCCCCGGCGCTCATCCGGGGGAATGCCGTGGAATTCCGGCGCATTTTTTCGCTTCCCGGGGGGGCGCAGCGGTGCCCAAATTTGGGAACGCCCGGAATTCCCGGCATTTTCCGACGTTTCCGGGGCGGGTCGGGGGCCCCGATCCGGGAACGCCGCAGAATTCCGGGGCATTTTTTCCCGACGTTCTTTGGGGTTGGGGCCGGGGGCCCGATCCGGGGAACGCCGCTAAATTCCCGGGGCCCTTTTTTCCCCGAGTTTCCCGGGGGCGCCGGGGACCCGACCGGAAAGCCCCGGAAACCGGTCCATTTTTTCCCCCAAAGTTCCCGGGTCGGCGCGGGGACCGACCCGGGGAACCCGCGGATTCCTGGGCATTTTTTCCCGAAGTTTTCCCCGGACGGCGCCGGGGGGCCCATCCCAAACGCCGCAGAATCCTGGCGCATTTTTTTTCCCATTTTTTGGGTCGGCGCCGGGCCCCATCCGGGAAAGCCGCGGAATTTCCGGGGGCATTTTTTTCGACTTCCCCGGTGGCCAGCGGGCCATACTGGGGAAAGCCCCGGAAATTCCGGACCCCCTTTTCCAACATTCCCGGGGCGCACCTGGGCCCGATCCGGGGAAAACCCAAAAAATTCCGGGTGCATTTTTTCCCGCGTTCTTGGGTCGGCGCCGTTGCCCGATCCGGGAACCCGCGGAATTCCCGGGCCCATTTTTTTTCCCGAATTCCGGGCGGCGCCGGGCCCCCGATCCGGGAACGCCGCGGAATTCCCGGCGCATTTTTTCGACATTCCCTGTCGGGGCAGCGGCACCACACGGGAACGCCGCGAAATTCCAGACGCGTTTTTCCCAATTCCCGGGGCAGCACCTGGGCGCCGTCCGGGGAAAACCCGGGAAATTCCCGGGGGCATTTTTTTTGACACTCCCGGTCGCGCCGGGAAACAGATCAAGGAACCCGCGGGAAATTCCAGGGGCATTTTTTTTTGACTTTCCGGTCGGCACCGGGGCCCATCCGGGGGCCGGCGAAATTCGGGGGCCCATTTTTTCGTATTCCCGTGTCGGCGCCGGGGCCCATCCGGGGGAAAGTCGGGAATTTCCCGGGGGATTTTTTCCCCCACGTTCCCGGTCGGCGCCGGGGCCCCCGATCCGGGAACGCCGCGGAATTCCTGGGGCATTTTTTTTTTCCGGACTTCCCGGGGCGGCGCCGGGACCCCCATCCGGGAACGCCAAGAATTCCGGGGCCCCTTTTTCCCCGACGTTCCGGGTTTTGGGGCGGGGGGCCCGATCCCGGGGAAGCCGCGGGTTCCTGGCCATTTTTTTCCCAGTTCCCCCTTCGGGAACAGGGCCCCGACCGGGGAAAGCCCGGAATTCCGGGGGCATTTTTTTCCCGACGTTCCCGGGTCGGGGCCGGGGGCCCCAAACCCGGGAACGCCCCAGAATTCCCCGGGGCCCTTTTTCCCCGACGTTCCTGGGGTTTAGTAACAGGGCCCCATCCAGGGAACCCGCGGGAAATTTCCGGGGCGCATTTTTTTCCCGACGTTCCCGGTTGGCGCCGGGGTCCCCATTCGGGAAAACGAGCAAAATTTCCGGCGCATTTTTTCCCGCGTTTTTGGGGGCGCGCCGGGGCCCAATCCGGGAACGCCGCGGGAAATTTGGGCGATTTTTCCCGACGTTCCCGGGGGCGGCGCCGGGCCCCGATCCGGCAAGCCGCAGAATTCCCAGCGCATTTTTTCCCGACGTTCTTGGGTCGCGCCGGGGACCCATCCGGGAAAGCCGGGAATTCCGGGGATTTTTTTCCCCACATTCCCGGGCGGCGCCCGGGGGCCCCCTTTCCCGGGGAAGCCGCAGATTCCGGGGACATTTTTCCCTACGTTCTTGGTCAGCGCTGGGGCCCCGATCCGGAACAACCCCGGAATTTCCGGGCGCATTTTTTTTCCCCTGTTCCCGGTTCGGCCCGGGGGGAAGATCCGGAACGGCAGAATTTTCCCGGGGCCCTTTTTTCCCCCCCGTTCTGGGGCACGCCCGGGGCCCCCATCCGGAACGCTGCGGATTCCGGCACTTTTTTCCCGCCGTTCCGGGGCCAGACGGTTTTTTGACATTCCCGGGGAGCGCCGCGAGGCCGATCCGGGGAAGGGCCCCGGAATTCCGGGGCGTTTTCCGAATTCCCGGGTTTGGCCGGCGGCGCTCATCCGGAATGCCGTGGAATTTGGGGGCATTTTTTCACATTCCCGGGGGGCGCAGCGTTTGGGCCCTTCGGAACGCCGCGGAATTCCTGAAGCATTTATTCCCCGTTTCCGGTCGGCGTCGGGGCCCCCATCCCGGGAACGCCGCGAATTCCGGGCGCATTTTTTTCCCCACGTTTTGGTTGGCCGGGACCCGATCCGGGAACGCCGCTAAAATTTGGGCCCCTTTTTTCCCCGACTTCCCGGGTCGGCGCCGGGGACCCATCCGGGAAAGCCACGGGAAATTTGGGCCCCTTTTTCACCCAATTTCCCCGGGGCGCGCCGGGGGGGACCCTCCGGGAACGCCGCGGAAATTTCCGGGGCATTTTTTCCCCCACGTTCCCAGGGCGGCCCGGGGCCCGATCCTGAACGCCCCAGAATTCCTGGGGCATTTTTTTCCCGACTTTTTTGGGTCGGCGCCGGGGACCTGATCCGGGAACGCCGGGTTCCGGGGCATTTTTTTCCCCAAGTTCAGGGGGGGGCCGGGGCCCCGTCGGAACGCCGCGGAATTTGGCGCTTTTTTTTCGACATTCCCTGGTCGGGCGCGGGGGCCATCTGGAACGCCGCGGTTCCGGGGGTTTTCAAAATCCCGGGGGCAGCACCGGGCCCGATCCGGGGAAAGCCCAAAGGTTTCCCGGGTGCTTTTTTTTTCCCGAGTTCTTGGGGGGGGGGGGCCCCGATCCGGGACCCGCGGAAATTTCCCGGGGCCCTTTTTTTTCCCACGTTTTTGGGGCGGGCCGGGGAAACGTCCGGAAACGCCCCGAAATTCCAGGCCCATTTTTTTTCTCCGAGTTCCCGGGCCGGGGCCGGGGACCCCATCCGGGGGAACGCCCGAATTCCGGGGCCCTTTTTTTCCCCCGAATTTCCCCCCGCTCGGCCCGGGGCCCCCGATCCGGGAACGCCGGAATTCCTGGGGCATTTTTTCCCCCCTTTTCCGGTCGGGGCCTGGGTCCGATCCGGGGAAGCCGCTTAAATTTCCTGGGGCCCCTTTTTTTCTGATTTCCCCCCGGGGCGGTGCCCCGGGGCCCCGATCCGGGAACCCCTGGAATTCCCGGGGGCATTTTTTTTCCAGAGTTCCCCCGGGCGGGCCCGGGGGCCCCCATCCAGGACGCCGTGGAATTCCCCGGGGACATTTTCCCCCCCCGTTCCTGGGGCCAGACCGGGTTTTTTACATTTTCCCCCCGGGCGCACCGGGGTTCCCAATCCGGGAACGCCGCGGAATTCGGACGCATTTATTCCCGCATTCCGGGTCGCGCCGGGGCCCCGATCCGGGAACGCCGCAGAATTCCGCACATTTTTTCCCGAGTTCTCGGGTTGGGCTGGGGCCCGATCCGGAACGCCGAGAAATCCGGGCGCATTTTTTCTGTGTTCCCGGGTCGGTGCCGGGCCACGATCCGGGAACATCCTGGAATTCCGGGCGCATTTTTTTCCCGACGTTCCCATGTCGGCGCGGGGCCCCGATCCAGGATCGCCGTGGAATTCCGGCACATTTTTCCCCCGCGTTCCTGGGTCCAGACGCGTTTTCTGACATTCCCCGGGTCAGCGCCGGGGAGGCCGATCCGGGAAGGGCGGAATTCCGGGTGGTTTTCCGAATTCCCGGGGGTCGGCGCCCGCGGTGCTCATCCGGGAATGCCGTGGAATTCCGGGCCATTTTTTCGACATTCCCGGGTCGGCGCAGCGGTGCCAATCGGGAACGCCGCGGAATTCCGGACGCATTTATTCCCGACATTCCCGGGTCGGCGTCGGGGCCCCGATCCGGGGAACGCCGCAGAATTCCGGGGCATTTTTCCCCGACTTCTTGGGTCGGCGCCGGGGACCCAATCTGGGAACGCCGCGAATTCCAGGCCGATTTTTTCCCCGACGTTCACGGGTCGGCGCCGGGGACCCGATCCGGGAACGCCACAGAATTCCGGTCCATTTTTCTCCCGATGTTCCCGGTCGCCGCCGGGGCCCGATCCGGGAACGCCCGGAGTTCCGGCGCATTTTTTCCCGACGTTCCGGGTCGGCGCCGGGGTCCCGATCCGGGAACGCCGGTTAATTCCGGGCGCATTTTTTTCTGATGTTCCCCCGGTCGGTGCGGGGCCACGATCCGGGAACGCCCTGGAATTCCGGGCGCATTTTTTTCCCACGTTCCCAGGTCGGCGTCGGGGCCCCGATCCAGGATCGCCATGGAATTCCGGGCACATTTTCCCCCGCCGTTCCTGGGTCCAGACGCGTTTTCTGACATTCCGGGTCGGCGCCGCGGTGCCATCCGGGAATGCCGTGAATTCCCGGGCGCATTTTTGACATTCCCGGGTCGGCGCAGCGTGCTCATCCAGGAATGCCAGGAATTCTGGCCATTTTTCGACATTCCCGGTCGGAGTCGGGGCCCCGATCCAGGAACGCCGCAGAATCGGGCGCATTTATTCCCGACGTTCTTGGGTCGCCCGGGGACCCAATCTGGGAACCCGCGAAATTCCAGGCCCATTTTTTTTCCCCGACGTTCCCGGGTCGGCGCCGGGGACCCGATCCGGGAACGCCACAGAATTCCGGGTCCATTTTTCCCCCGATGTTCCCGGGTCGGCGCCGGGGCCCCGATCCGGGAACGCCAGGGAATTCCTGGCGCATTTTTTCCCGACATTCCCGGGTCGGCCCCGGGGTCCCGATCCGGGAATGCCGCTTAATTCCGGGCGCATTTTTTTCTGATGTTCCCGGGTCGGTGCCGGGGCCACGATCCGGGAACGCCCTGTAATTCCGGGCGCATTTTTTTCCCGACGTTCCATGTCGGCGTCGGGGCCCCGATCCAGGATCGCCGTGGAATTCCGGGCACATTTTCCCCCGCCTTTCCTGGGTCCAGACGCGTTTTCTGACATTCCCGGGTCAGCGCGGAGGCCGATCCGGGAGGCCGCGGAATTCCGGGGGTTTTCGACATTCCCGGGTCGGCCGCGGTGTCATCCGGAATCGCGGAATTGGCCGCGTTTTCGACATTCCCGGGTCGGCGCCGCGGTGCTCATCCAGGAATGCCGTGGAATTCCGGGCGCATTTTTTTCGACATTCCCGGTCGGCGCAGCGGTGCCAATCCGGGAACGCCGCGGAATTCCGGACGCATTTATTCCCGACATTCCCGGGTCGGCGTCGGGCCCCCGATCCGGGAACGCCGCAGAATTCCGGGCGCATTTTTTCCCGACGTTCTTGGGTCAGCGCCGGGGCACCAATCCGGGAACGCCGACGAATTCCGGGCACATTTTCCCCCGCCGTTCCCGGGGGGTCGGCGCAGCAGTCCCAATCCGGGAATGCCGCGGAATTCCGGACGCATTTATTCCCGACGTTCTTGGGTCAGCGCCGGGGCCCCAATCCGGGAACGCTGCGGAATTCCGGGCACATTTTCCCCCGCCGTTCCCGGGTCCAGACGCGTTTTCTGACATTCCCGGGTCAGCGCCGCGAGGCCGATCCGGGAAGGCCGCGGAATTCCGGGCGCTTTTTTTTCCCGACGTTCCCAGGTCGGCGTCGGGGCCCCGATCCAGGATCGCCGTGGAATTCCGGGCGCATTTTTTCGACATTCCCGGGTCGGCGCAGCGGTGCCAATCCGGGAATGCCGCGGAATTCCGGACGCATTTATTCCCGACGTTCTTGGGTCAGCGCCGGGGCCCCAATCCGGGAACGCCGCGGAATTCCGGGCACATTTTCCCCCGCCGTTCCCGGGTCCAGACGCGTTTTCTGACATTCCCGGGTCAGCGCCGCGAGGCCGATCCGGGAAGGCCGCGGAATTCCGGGCGCTTTTTTTTCCCGACGTTCCCAGGTCGGCGTCGGGGCCCCGATCCAGGATCGCCGTGGAATTCCGGGCGCATTTTTTCGACATTCCCAGGGCGGCGCAGCGGTGCCAATCCAGGAACGCCGCGGAATTCCTGATGCATTTATTCCCGACGTTTCCGGGTCGGCGTCGGGGCCCCGATCCGGGAACACCGCAGAATTCCGGGCGCATTTTTTCCCGACGTTCTTGGGTCGGCGCCCTGACCCGATCCGGGAACGCCGCGAAATTCCGGGCCAATTTTTCCCCCACTGTTCCCGGGTCGGCGCCGGGGCACTGATCCGGGAACGCCGCGGAATTCCTGGCGCATTTTTTCCCGACGTTTCCGGGTCGGCGCCGGGGCCCCGATCCGGGAACGCCGCAGAATTCCTGGCGCATTTTTTCCCGACGTTCTTGGGTCGGCGCCGGGGCCCCGATCCGGGAACGCCGCGGAATTCCGGGCGCATTTTTTCCCGACGTTCCTGGGTCCAGACGCGTTTTCTGACATTCCCGGGTCAGCGCCGGGAGGCCGATCCGGGAAGGCCGCGGAATTCCGGGCGCGTTTTCCGACATTCCCGGGTCGGCGCCGCGGTGCTCATCCAGGAATGCCGTGGAATTCCGGGCACATTTTTTTGACATTCCCTGGTCGGCGCAGCGGTGCCAATCCGGGAATGCCGCGGAATTCCGGACGCATTTATTCCCGACATTCCCAGGTCGGCGTCGGGGCCCCGATCCGGGAACGCCGCAGAATTCCGGGCGCATTTTTTCCCGACGTTCTTGGGTCAGCGCCGGGGCCCCAATCCGGGAACGCCGCGGAATTCCGGGCACATTTTCCCCCGCCGTTCCCGGGTCCATACGCGTTTTCTGACATTCCCGGGTCAGCGCCGCGAGGCCGATCCGGGAAGGCCGCGGAATTCCGGGCGCTTTTTTTTCCCGACGTTCCCAGGTCGGCGTCGGGGCCCCGATCCAGGATCGCCGTGGAATTCCGGGCGCATTTTTTCGACATTCCCAGGGCGGCGCAGCGGTGCCAATCCAGGAACGCCGCGGAATTCCTGATGCATTTATTCCAGACGTTTCCGGGTCGGCGTGGGGGCCCCGATCCGGGAACACCGCAGAATTCCGGGCGCATTTTTTCCCGACGTTCTTGGGTCGGCGCCCTGACCCGATCCGGGAACGCCGCGAAATTCCGGGCCAATTTTTCCCCCACTGTTCCCGGGTCGGCGCCGGGGCACTGATCCGGGAACGCCGCGGAATTCCTGGCACATTTTTTCCCGAAGTTCCCGGGTCGGCGCCGGGGCCCCGATCCGGGAACGCCGCAGAATTCCTGGCGCATTTTTTCCCGACGTTCTTGGGTCGGCGCCGGGCCCCCGATCCGGGAACGCCGCGGAATTCCGGGCGCATTTTTTCCCGATGTTCCTGGGTCCAGACGCGTTTTCTGACATTCCCGGGTCAGCGCCGGGAGGCCGATCCGGGAAGGCCGCGGAATTCCGGGCGCGTTTTCCGACATTCCCGGGTCGGCGCCGCGGTGCTCATCCAGGAATGCCGTGGAATTCCGGGCACATTTTTTTGACATTCCCTGGTCGGCGCAGCGGTGCCAATCCGGGAATGCCGCGGAATTCCGGACGCATTTATTCCCAACATTCCCAGGTCGGCGTCGGGGCCCCGATCCGGGAACGCCGCAGAATTCCGGGCGCATTTTTTCCCGACGTTCTTGGGTCAGCGCCGGGGCCCCAATCCGGGAACGCCGCGGAATTCCGGGCACATTTTCCCCCGCCGTTCCCGGGTCCAGACGCGTTTTCTGACATTCCCGGGTCAGCGCCGCGAGGCCGATCCGGGAAGGCCGCAGAATTCCGGGCGCTTTTTTTTCCCGACGTTCCCAGGTCGGCGTCGGGGCCCCGATCCAGGATCGCCGTGGAATTCCGGGCGCATTTTTTCGACATTCCCAGGGCGGCGCAGCGGTGCCAATCCAGGAACGCCGCGGAATTCCTGATGCATTTATTCCCGACGTTTCCGGGTCGGCGTCGGGGCCCCGATCCGGGAACACCGCAGAATTCCGGGCGCATTTTTTCCCGACGTTCTTGGGTCGGCGCCCTGACCCGATCCGGGAACGCCGCGAAATTCCGGGCCAATTTTTCCCCCACTGTTCCCGGGTCGGCGCCGGGGCACTGATCCGGGAACGCCGCGGAATTCCTGGCGCATTTTTTCCCGACGTTCCCGGGTCGGCGCCGGGGCCCCGATCCGGGAACGCCGCAGAATTCCTGGCGCATTTTTTCCCGACGTTCTTGGGTCGGCGCCGGGGCCCCGATCCGGGAACGCCGCGGAATTCCGGGCGCATTTTTTCCCGACGTTCCCGGGTTGGCGCTGGGGCCCCGATCCGGGAACGCCGGAGAAATCCGGGCGCATTTTTTTCTGATGTTCCCGGGTCGGTGCCGGGGCCACGATCCGGGAACACCCTGGAATTCCGGGCGCATTTTTTTCCCGACGTTCCCAGGTCGGCGTCGGGGCCCCGATCCAGGATCGCCGTGGAATTCCGGGCACATTTTCCCCCGCCGTTCCTGGGTCCAGACGCGTTTTCTGACATTCCCAGTTCAGCGCCGCGATGCCGATCCGGGAAGGCCGCGGAATTCCGGGCGCGTTTTCCGACATTCCCGGGTCGGCGCCGCGGTGCTCATCCGGGAATGCCGTGGAATTCCGGGCGCATTTTTTCGACATTCCCGGGTCGGCGCAGCGGTGCCAATCCGGGAACGCCGCGGAATTCCGGACGCATTTATTCCCGACATTCCCGGGTCGGCGTCGGGGCCCCGATCCAGGAACGCCGCAGAATTCCGGGCGCATTTATTCCCGACGTTCTTGGGTCGACGCCGGGGACCCAATCTGGGAACGCCGCGAAATTCCAGGCCCATTTTTTTCCCCGACGTTCCCGGGTCGGCGCCGGGGACCCGATCCGGGAACGCCACAGAATTCCGGGTCCATTTTTCCCCCCGATGTTCCCGGGTCGGCGCCGGGGCCCCGATCCGGGAACGCCGCGGAATTCCTTGCGCATTTTTTCCCGACGTTCCTGGGTCGGCCCCGGGGTCCCCATTCGGGAACGCCGCTTAATTCCGGGCGCATTTTTTTCTGATGTTCCCGGGTCGGTGCCGGGGCCACGATCCGGGAACGCCCTGGAATTCCGGGCGCATTTTTTTCCCGACGTTCCCAGGTCGGCGTCGGGGCCCCGATCCAGGATCGCCGTGGAATTCCGGGCACATTTTCCCCCGCCGTTCCTGGGTCCAGACGCGTTTTCTGACATTCCCGGGTCAGCGCCGGGAGGCCGATCCGGGAAGGCCGCGGAATTCCGGGCGCGTTTTCCGACATTCCCGGGTTGGCGCCGCGGTGCTCATCCGGGAATGCCGTGGAATTCCGGGCGCATTTTTTCGACATTCCCGGGTCGGCGCAGCGGTGCCAATCCGGGAACGCCGCGGAATTCCGGACGCATTTATTCCCGACATTCCCGGGTCGGCGTCGGGGCCCCGATCCGGGAACGCCGCAGAATTCCGGGCGCATTTTTTCCCGACGTTCTTGGGTCGGCGCCAGGGACCTGATCCGGGAACGCCGCGGAATTCCTGGCACATTTTTTCCCGACGTTCCCGGGTCGACGCCGGGGTCCCGATCCGGGAACACCGCTTAATTCCGGGCGTATTTTTCCCTGATGTTCCCGGGTCGGCGATGGGGCCCCGATCCGGGAATGCCGCCGAATTCCTGGCACATTTTTTCCCGACGTTCCCGGGTCGGCGCCGGGGCCCCGATCCGGGAACGCCACGGAATTCCTGGCGCATTTTTTCCTGACGTTCCCGGGTCGGTGCCGGGGCCCCGATGCGGGAAGGCCGCGGAATTCCGGGCGCGTTTTTCGAAATTCCCGGGACGCCGCCGCGGCCCCCATCAGGGAATGTCGCTGAATTCCGGGAGCATTTTTTCGACATTCCCGGGTTGGTGCAGGGGCGCCCATCCGGGAACGCCGCAGAATTCCGGGCGCATTTTTTTCCCGACGTTCCCGGGTCCAGACGCGTTTTCTGACATTCCCGGGTCAGCGCCGGGAGGCCGATCCGGGAAGGCCGGGGAATTCCGGGCGCATTTTTCGAAATTCCCAGGACGCCGCCGGGGCGCCCATCAGGGAACGTCGCTGAATTCCGGGAGCATTTTTTCGACATTCCCGGGTCGGCGCAGCGGCGCCAATCCGGGAACGCCGCGGAATTCCGGACGCATTTTTTCCCGACGTTCCCGGGTCGGTGCCGGGGCCCCGATCCGGAAACGCCGCAGAATTCGGGGCGCATGTTTTCCCGACGTTCTTGGGTCGGCGCCGGGGACCCGATCCGGGAACGCCGCAGAATTCCGGGCGCATTTTTTCCCGACGTTCCCGGGTGGGTGCCGGGGCCCCGATCCGGGAACGCCGCGGAATTCCGGGCGCATTTTTTCCCGACGTTCCGGGGTCGGCGCCTGGGCCCCGATCCGGGAACGCCGCAGAATTCCGGGCGCATGTTTTCCCGACGTTCTTGGGTCGGCGCCGGGGCCCCGATCCGGGAACACCATGGAATTCCGGGCGCATTTTTTCCCGACGTTCACGGGTCGGCGCCGGGGCACCGATCCGGGAACGCCGCGGAATTCCTGGCGCATTTTTTCCCGACGTTCCCGGGTCGGTGCCGGGCGCATTTTTTCCCGACGTTCCCGGGTTGGCGCCGGGGCCCCGATCCGGGAACTCTGCAGAAATCCGGGCGCATTTTCTCCTGATGTTCCCGGGTCGGTTCCGGGGCCCCGATCCGGGAATGCCGTGGAATTCCGGGCACATTTTTCCCCGCCGTTCCCGGGTCTATACGCATTTTCTGACATTCCCGGGTCAGCGCCGGGAGGCTGATCCGGGAAGGCCGCGGAATTCCGGGCGCGTTTTTCGAAATTCCCGGGGCGCCACCGGGGCGCCCATCAGGGAACGTCGCTGAATTCCGGGAGCATTTTTTCGACATTCCCGGGTCAGCGCAGCGGCGCCAATCCGGGAACGCCGCGGAATTCCGGACGAATTTTTTCCCGACGTTCTTGGGTCGGCGCCGGGGCCCCGATCCGGGAACGCCGCGGAATTCCGGTCGCATTTTTTCCCGACGTTCTTGGGTCGGCGCCGGGGCCCCGATCCGGGAACGCCGCGGAATTCCTGGCGCATTTTTTCGACATTCCCTGGTCGGCGCAGCGGCGCCATACTGGGAACGCCGCGGAATTCCGGACGCGTTTTCCAACATTCCCGGGTCAGCCCCGGGGCGCCGATCCGGGAAAGCCAAGGAATTCCGGGTGCATTTTTTCCCGACGTTCTTGGGTCGGCGCCGGGGCCCCGATCCGGGAAAGCCAAGGAATTCCGGGTGCATTTTTTCCCGACGTTCCCGGGTCGGCGCCGGGGCCCCGATCCGGGAACGCCGCGGAATTCCTGGCGCATTTTTTCGACATTCCCTGCTCGGCGCAGCGGCACCACACTGGGAACGCCGCGGAATTCCGGACGCGTTTTCCAACATTCCCGGGTCAGCACCGGGGCGCCGATCCGGGAAAGCCAAGGAATTCCGGGTGCATTTTTTCGACACTCCCGGGTCGGCGCCGGGGAACAGATCAAGGAACGCCGCGGAATTCCGGGCGCATTTTTTCGACATTTCCGGGTCGGCACCGGGGACCCGATCCGGGGACGCGGCGAAATTCGGGGCCCATTTTTTCGATATTCCCGTGTCGGCGCCGGGGTGCCCATCCGGGAACGTCGCGGAATTCCGGGCGCATTTTTTCCCGACGTTCCCGGGTCGGCGCCGGGGCCCCGATCCGGGAACGCCGCGGAATTCCTGGCGCATTTTTCCCGACGTTCCCGGGTCGGCGCCGGGGCCCCGATCCGGCAATGCCGCGGAATTCCTGGCGCATTTTTTCCCGACGTTCCCGGGTCGGTGCCGGGCGCATTTTTTTCCCGACGTTCCCGGGTCGGCGCCGGGGCCCCGATCCGGGACGGCCGCGGAATTCCGGGTGCGTTTTTCGAAATTCCCGGGACGCCGCCGGGTGCCCATCAGGGAACGTCCCTGAATTCCCGGAGCATTTTTTCGACATTCCCGGGTTGGTGCAGGGGCGCCCATCCGGGAACCCCACAGAATTCCGGGTGTATTTTTTCGACGTTCCCGGTCGGCGCCGGGGCGCCGATCTGGGAACGTCCCGGAATTCCGGTCATGTTATCAGACATTCCCGGGTTGGTGCGGGGCGCCGATCCGAGAAGGACGCAGAATTCTAGATGCGTTTTCTGACATTCCCGGGTCGGCGCCGGGGCGCCGATCAGGGAACGCTACGGAATTCCGGACGCATTTTTTCCCGATGTTCCCAGGTCAGCGTCGGGGCCCTGATCCGGGAACGCCGCAGAATTCCGGGTGCATTTTTTCGACATTCCCTGGTCGGAGCAGCGGCGCCATACTGGGAACGCCGCGGAATTTCTGACGCGTTTTCCAACATTCCTGGGTCAGCCCCGGGGCGCCGATCCGGGAAAGCCAAGGAATTCCGGGTGCATTTTTTCCCGACGTTCTTGGGTCGGCGCCGGGGCCCCAATCCGGGAACGCCGCGGAATTCCGGGCGCATTTTTTCCCGACGTTCCCGGGTCGGCGCCGGGGCCCCCATCCGGGAACGCCGCGGAATTCCTGGCGCATTTTTTCAACATTCCCTGGTCAGCGCAGCGGCGCCATACTGGGAACGCCGCGGAATTCCGGACGCGTTTTCCAACATTCCCGGGTCAGCACCGGGGCGCCGATCCGGGAAAGCCAAGGAATTCCAGGTGCATTTTTTCCCGACGTTCTTGGGTCGGCGCCGGGGCCCCGATCCGGGAACGCTGCGGAATTCTGGGCGCATTTTTTCCCGACGTTCCCGGGTCGGCGCCGGGGCCCCGATCCGGGAACGCCGCGGAATTCCTGGCGCATTTTTTCGACATTCCCTGGTCGGCGCAGCGGCGCCACACTGGGAACGCCGCGGAATTCCGGACGCGTTTTCCAACATTCTCGGGTCAGCACCCGGGCGCCGATCCGGGAAAGCCAAGGAATTCCGGGTGCATTTTTTCGACATTTCCGGGTCGGCACCGGGGTCCCGATCCGGGGACGCGGCGAAATTCGGGGCCCATTTTTTCGACATTTCCGGGTCGGCACCGGGGTCCCGATCCGGGGACGCGGCGAAATTCGGGGCCCATTTTTTCGATATTTCCGTGTCGGCGCCAGGGTGCCCATCCGGGAACGTCGCGGAATTCCGGGCGCATTTTTCCCGACGTTCCCGGGTCGGCGCCGGGGCCCCGATCCGGGAACGCCGCGGAATTCCTGGCCCATTTTTCCCCGACGTTCCCGGGTCGGCGCCGGGGCCCCGATCCGGCAATGCCGCGGAATTCCTGGCGCATTTTTTCCCGACGTTCCCGGGTCGGTGCCGGGCGCATTTTTTTCCTGACGTTCCCGGGTCGGCGCCGGGGCCCCGATCCGGGAAGGCCGCGGAATTCCGGGCGCGTTTTTCGAAATTCCCGGGACGCCGCCGGGTGCCCATCAGGGAACGTCCCTGAATTCCCGGAGCATTTTTTCGACATTCCCGGGTTGGTGCAGGGGCGCCCATCCGGGAACCCCACAGAATTCCGGGTGTATTTTTTCGACGTTCCCGGTCTGCGCCGGGGCGCCGATCTGGGAACGTCCCGGAATTCCGGTCATGTTATCAGACATTCCCGGGTTGGTGCGGGGCGCCGATCCGGGAAGGACGCAGAATTCTAGACACGTTTTCTGACATTCCCGGGTCGGCGCCGGGGTGCCGATCAGGGAACGCCACGGAATTCCGGACGCGTTTTCCGACATTCCCGGGTCGGCGCCGCGGTGCCAATCCGGGAACGCCGCGGAATTCCGGACGCATTTTTTCCCGTTGTTCCCAGGTCAGTGTCGGGGCCCTGATCCGGGAACGCCGCAGAATTCCGGGCGCATTTTTTCCCGACGTTCTTGGGTCGGCGCCAGGACCCCGATCTGGGAACGCCGTGGAATTCCGGGCGCATTTTCTCCCTACGTTCCCGGGTTGGCGCCGGGGCCCCGATTCGGGATCGCCGCGGAATTCCGTGCGCATTTTCCCCCCGATGTTCCCGGATCGGCGCCGGGGCGCTCATCCGGGAATGCCGTGGAATTCCAAGCGCATTTTTTTGACATTCCCGGGTCGGCGCCTGGATAGTTCTGGAAAGTGACGGCCGAGGCACTGGAGCGGGCAGGCGTGAAAGGCATTAGGTTTGCGACACACTCTTTCCTCATAGGCGCCGCCTCCACGGCGGCGGCCCTAGGATACAGCCCTGAGGGCATAAAAAAGATCGGACGGTGGAGGTCAGAGCGCTACAGAACGTACATACGTAATTTGCCGGTGTCGTAACGCTTTAACCATATACCTATTTATCGTTGCAGGCAGCACACATGGCGTGGGAAGGCTGAGGGTAGTTATCCTGGGACACAGTTTTATATTCTGGGCAGCAAGGCACGCAAGCAGGTCACCTTGGGGAGCCCATCTGGGCCTGGGCGCATCAGCACTCATTGAATGGCACGGAAGGCGGGGGATGCGGTGGGCGGAGATCCTCCCCGAAGCCCACAGGCTGGCGGAAGGAAGGCCGCCTGACATACTGGTGGTACACGCCGGGGGCAACGACATAGGGAAGCAGACGGGCAAGTCTCTCATTTTGGAAATTGTCAAGGATCTAGAGCAGTTGAGAAGCGCCTTCCCTGCCATGAAGATCATGTGGTCAACAATTATCCCAAGGATGACCTGGGCACCCGGGGGTGCATGTGGGGGCCTGAATCGGGCCAGGCGGAGTGTTAACAGGGAGGTGTCACATTACTTGGCACTGAACAGTGGAGCGGTGATTGGGCACCCTGGCATTGGATTGAAGGACGCGGCACTTTTTCGGCAGGATGGCGTACACCTCAACGGCGAGGGTCTGGATATCTTCATTGGTGATTTAAGGAGGGGGCTGCAAGCTGAAGTCAGCAGCTTGTTGGGCGGGCTCGGCGCGTAGCAAGCTCGCACCGGCCATGGCGGGTAGTGCGGATCTGGGCAGCAGGTGGTGAGGACGTAAGCATATCTACAAGCGAACCCCAAACCCGGAAGCAGCTGACCAAGAGGTTTCTGCGGCCGGGGGAGGGGTAAGGCTTACCACCGCTCGGTGGGGGGACAAGTCACGTGATGGCACCCCCATACAAGTGGAGTAATTTTGTGACCGCCTCCCCAGGGGGAGCCATTTAACGTTGGCTTGCCTCTAACGGGGGGGGGGGCGGGGGTCCTGAGGCTCGCCCGAACCTGCAACAAGAATCTCATGTCCGCACTACGATAGCCCCCTCTTTCTGGTGACGTATAATCTGCCATGCTGTACAGTTGGTTGCTGATTGTTTGCATTAAACCTGGCCCTATTTGTATCCCAATACGGTTGTCTCGTGCGTTCATTCCGGCTCTGGGGGGGCAAGGCTCTGCTCCGCGGCGCGCATGCGCGGCGGGGCTTCTTTGCCCCCCCCGGCCGGAGAACGCTGCGAGATGAGAGCCGCGGCTCTCGCGAGGCCGGGAAGGCGCGCGAGAACGCCCGCCTTTAAAGCGCGGCCGCGCCAACTTCCCGGCCTCTTTTTGTCGTCGGCGCACCCACCCACCCACCCTCGAATCGGACAGTGTGAGTCAACTGGTCGCCTGTTGGGGCCGGATGGGAATTTTTTCCCCATACTCTCATTGGCGAAGGGGCTATGGGGTTTTTCGCCTATCCCACACTGAATCCGGAGGGCGTGGGCACCGGCCAGGTACGATGGTGGCGGGTAGTGCGGATCTGGGCAGCAGGTGGTGAGGACGTAAGCATATCTACAAGCGAACCCCAAACCCGGAAGCAGCTGACCAAGAGGTTTCTGCGGCCGGGGGAGGGGTAAGGCTTACCACCGCTCGGTGGGGGGACAAGTCACGTGATGGCACCCCCATACAAGTGGAGTAATTTTGTGACTGCCTCCCCAGGGGGAGCCATTTAACGTTGGCTTGCCTCTAAAGGGGGGGGGTCCTGAGGCTTGCCCGAACCTGCAACAAGAATCTCATGTCCGCACTACGATAGCCCCCTCTTTCTGGTGACGTATAATCTGCCATGCTGTACCGTTGGTTGCTGATTGTTTGCATTAAACCTGGCCCTATTTGTATCCCAATACGGTTGTCTCGTGCGTTCATTCCGGCTCTGGGGGGGCAAAGCTTATTAATTACAGACACACTTGATGTGCATGATTTCTCTCATCATACTTTTGACAAAAAATCCCTAACTTTACTTAAACTACTTGTCTTCTACATATTACATTCCTTATATTGAATTCTTAGAAAGAAAGCATTATAGCATTACATTTTATAGTCTACTTATATTTCTCATAGAGATAGGGATAGCTTATTAACTACATGAATCATGAAACAAGACACACACGTGAGATGCATCCTTCTCTGTTCAACTTACTTCCACACAAATCTGTTTTCTACTTGTCATGGTTCTATTAAACAAAGCTTTTGAGCAGTAGACAAATTAGATGCATTCTTTTGCTTAACTTTTCATATAATTTATATACAAAGATTTTTAAAATATTCTTCAGAACAACTCCAATATAAAAATTACAAGACAAGGTGTTTCTACGGTATATTCTGTTATAAACATTTTGTATATAAGGAATATGTTAGGTTGAAGACAAGGAATTTTTCTGGGCTATATGTGATGCCAAAAACCATTGACTATGAAGAACATGAAAAGGAGAGCCGAATGATGCACCTAGTATTTATATACATAAAAAGTTTATAAAAGAGATGCTAATCCTAAAGTGAACCCTAAAGCGAACACTACCCCGAACGTGAACCCGAACACTAACCAGAACCCAAACCCAAACCCAAACACAAAACCTAACCCTAAACCTAACCGTAACACTAACCCGAACCCGAACGCGAATACGAACACGTACACGAACCCAAACCCAAATCCAAACTCAAACCAGAACCAGAACCAGAACCCAAACCCAAACCCTAACCTGAACCCAAACCCTAACTCGAACCCAGACCCGGACCCTAACCCTAACCCTAACCCAAACCCGAATACTAACTCTAAAACGCGAACCTGAACTCGAACGTGATCCCGAAACCGAAATCCAAACCAAACCCAAACCCTTTTAATATAAATAATCTGTGAAGTTCAGCAGTTCCACAAACAATTTGGAGTCTACTTATATTTCTTATAGATAAAGCTTATTAATTACTGACCCACTTGATCTGCATGATTTCTCTCATCATACTTTTGACAAAAAATCCCTAACTTTACTTAAACTACTTTACATATTATATTCCTTATATTGAATGCTTAGAAAGAAAGCATTATAGCATTACATTTTGTAGTCTACTTATATTTCTCATAGAGATAGGGCTTATTAACTACATGAATTATGAAACAAGACACACACGTGCGATGCATCCTCTGTTCAACTTCCACACAAATCTTTTTAAGATTACAGAAACCAGAATCTATTCTTGTTTTCTACTTGTCATGGTTCTATTAAACAAAGCTTTTGAGCAGTAGACAAATTAGATGCATTCCTTTGCTTAACTTTTCATATAATTTATATACAAAGATTTTTAAAATACTCTTCAGAACAACTCCAATACAAAAATTACAAGATAAGGTGTTTCTACGGTATATTCTGTTAAAAGCATTATGTATATAAGGAGTATGTTAGGTTGAAGACAAGGAATTTTTCTGGGCTATATGTGATGCCACAAACCATTGAATATGAAGAACATGAAAAGGAGAGCCAAATGATGCACCTAGTATTTATATACCTAAAAAGTTTATAAAAGAGATGCTAAGCGTGTTTGTTGTATGTAAACGAAAAACCCTTTGTTTGTAAGGAATTTGTCTTCAGCAGAACTATGCATTTTGTTCTGGTGTATGTGAAGTTAAAATCCTTTTTATATACAGAATCTGAAAAGTTCAGTAGGTCCACAACCAATTTGTAGTCTACTTATATTTCTTATAGAGAAAGTTTATTCCACAAATTGTTTGTGGAACTGCTGAAATTTTCATAAGGAAATGGATTCATATAATTTGTCAACTGCTCAAAAGCTTTATTTAATAGAATTATGAGAAATAGATAACAAGACTTGATTCTGCTTTATGTAATGTTAAAAAGTTTTGTGTGGAAGTAAGTTGAACATAGAAGGATGCATGTCACGTGTGTGTCCTGTTTCAGTATAAGGACAAAATAATATGATATGTATAGGACATCAAGTGTCTCTATAATTAATAAGCTGTCTCTTTAAGAAATATAAAACCTAAACCCGAACCCGAACACGAACCCTAACCCTAATCCTAATCCGAACCCGAACCCGAACACGAACCCAAACCCAAATCCAAACTCAAACCCGAACTGGAACCAGAACCAGAACCAGAACCCAAACCCAAACCAGAAGCAGAGCCAGAACCAGAACCAGAACCCAAACCCAATCCCTAACCTGAACCCAAACCCTAACTCGAACCCTAACCCTAACCCTAACCCTAACCTTAAACCAAACCCGAACCCAAACTCAAACCCAAACCTGAACCCGAACCGAAACCCTAACCCTAACCCAAACCCGAATCCTTAACCTAAAACGCGAACCTGAACTCGACCCTGAAGATGAAATCAAAACCGAAACCAAACCCAAACCCTTTTAATATAAATAATCTGAAAAGTTCAGCAGTTCCACAAACAATTTGTAGTCTACTTATATTTCTTATAGATAAAGCTTATTAATTACTGACCCACTTGATCTGCATGATTTCTCTCATCATACTTTTGACAAAAAATCCCTAACTTTACTTAAACTACTTGTTCTCTACATATTATATTCCTTATATTGAATGCTTAGAAAGAAAGCATTATAGCATTACATTTTATAGTCTACTTATATTTCTCATAGAGATAGGGCTTATTAACTACATGAATTATGAAACAAGACACACACGTGCG
>JAWVWN010002164.1:0-86683 GCA_037367305.1 Phrynocephalus vlangalii
CCCAAAATGGGGAAATAAAAAGGAACCAAACTCTGGCAAAAGAAATGTAAGAAGATTGATAAAAAGAGGCAAAGAAAGTTTTGAGGAACCAATGGCAAGCAATATAAAGGGAAATAATAAAAGCTTATTTAAATATTTTTAAATAGAAAGCCTGCCAGAGAACCAGTTGGCCCTCTGGATGGTTTTGGGAGGACAAGGGAGGTAAAGGGGACTTGAAATTGCAGAAATTAAATGATTTCCCTTTGCATCTGTCTTCATGACAGAAGCCCTTTGGGGCAGATTCTGTTGCCTGAAGGGCCCCTCTTAACTAAAGAAATTAAATCAAATCAGGTTAAAAGAGACAATGTTTTAGGACTTAATTACAAATTAAAGATCAAAAAGTACCAGGCCCAGAGCCATCCATCAAAAGTGTTATTAGGGAACTGAGAAATAAATTGCGGATCTCTTAAAGTAATATGCAACTTGTCTCTTAAAATGGCCACAGTGCGAGGACTGGAGGATAGCGAATGTCCACCAATTTTTTTAAAAGGAAGAAGGAGGGGACCCAGGAAATTACAGGCCTGTTAGCCTTACGCCCTGTCCCAGGAAAATGGTGGAAAACCTCATCCAAGCAAAAAATCTTAAAATACATAGAAGAACAAATCTTGTGAGAGAAAATCAGCATGGCTTCTGTAAGGGTAGGTCTTGCCTGACAAACCTTTTAGAATTCTTTGAAAAGGTCAACGGGCATGTGGATTTGGGTGAACGGGTTTTTCTAATCTTGATTTTCAGAATGCTTTTGACACAGTCCCTAAACCAAAAGGCTGCTGAGAAAATTGCACAGCCAGGGGATAAGAGGGCAAGTCCTCTTAGGGATTGAGAATTGGTTGAGATCCAGGAAACAAAGAGTAGGTGTCAATGGGAAAATTTTTTCACAATGGAGAGAGGGAAAAGCAGTGTCCCCCAGGGTCTGTCCTGGGCCCGGGTGCTTTTCAATTATTCATAAATGACCTGGAGACGGGATAAGCATGAGGGTCGTCAATTTGCGATGACACGAAACTTTTTCGTGTGTAAAAACCAGAAAAGTGTGAAGAGCTCAGAAGGGTCTTTCCAAACTGGGGGAATGGGCTGCCAAATAGCAAATGCATTTCAATGTTTGCCAAATGTAAAGTAATACATTTGGGGGAAAAAATCAAAAACTTTATCTATCAACTCATGGGCTCTGAGCTATCCGTGACGGATCAGGGAAAAAGATCTTTGGGGTGTTGGTGGAAGCTCCATGAAAGTGGGCTACCGAATGGGTGGCAGCAGTGAAGAAGGCCAATTCCATGCTAGGGATGATCAAAAAGGAATTGAAAATAAAACAGCCAACATTAAATGCCATATAAAAAACGATTAGTAAGGCCCCACCTGGAGTATTGTGTAGAATTCTGTCTCCCACATCTCAAAAAAAAAAACATAGTGGAACTGGTAAAGGTGCAGAAGACAGCAACTAAAAAGATTACTGGGATGGGGCACCTCGCTTATGAGGAAAAGGGTAAAACATTTGTGGCTCTTTAGTCTGGAAAAAAGGCGCCTGAGGGGGGATACGATTGAAACGTAAAAAAATAATGCAGGCATAAATAAAGTGGACAGAGGGACGCTCATCTCCCTCTCACAAAATACCAGAACTAGGGACATCCATCAAATTGAGGGGTGAGAGAGTAAGAACAGACAAAGAAAAATTTTTTCACCCAGTGCGTTGTTAGTCTGTGGAATTACCTCCACAGGATGTTGTGACAGCTTCTGGCCTGGATGCCTTAAAAGGGGAAAATTTGACAGATTCCTGAGGAAAAGTCCATCACAGGTTACAAACCATAAAAGGGGTTTTAAGCCCTTTATCTCGAAGCTTAAACCGGGGACTTCAAGGACCAGGTGCAGGGGAATTGGTATCAGGAGACAGATATCTAGTCTTGTGTGCTCCCAGACGCATCTGGTGGGGCCCCTGTGAGATACAGGAGCTGGACTAGATGGGCCTTTTGGCCTGATCCACATTTGGTCTTCTTATGTTCTATGGAGGGGGTGGTAATTCCCTAGGGATAAATGAAAATCCAAAAGGTCATTGACAAAAAGATGGGCCAAAGCTAACAGAATTGGGTTCAATAGAAAGAAATGTAGGTTGCTGCATCTAGGTAAAAAAGAATGAATTGCACAATAAATGGTCTTTTCCTGAGAATCTCCATGTGCTTTAAATTAAATCACCTAGTTTTTCCTCAAAGGTTTTCAGCTGCTTTTGAAAATGAAAAGGAGCATTCTTGAACTCATCATACCAATTATATCTCATAATATTGCCAGCCGCCAGAGTGGCGTGGTCTCTGAATTCAAATTTTCTGCTCTTGATTGTGAAAATTTAAAAATAATATCTCTGCCAATCTGTCCGTGCTACACACAATAAACAGGTGGCTCCCTCAAGATTCAGCTAGTCAGGCAAGTAATCAGCGGGGTGGAAATACCGTCGCTAAAACACAAAAAAAAATGGAATTCAGGGTTGCACATACTGGGCTCCCATCTAGCGCTGCCTTTTTCCCATCTCTCCTTCAAAATGCTTTTTTCATCATGTGTGTTCCTATACTGGGCATCTGAGAAGGCACAAGCTGTTCTTTCTCGTTCTATTCATTCAAATGGCCCATTTCTTTCCTCCTTTCAGCTTCACTCTCCTTTCTCCATTTCTCCTTCTATCTCTCCTTATTTGCCTTCCATCATTTCTCAGGTTCCTTCCTCTGGGTTTGGGTGGCAGTTTAAGGAGTGATGCCTGAATCACTTAGTGATTTACTTGGATCAGCTAGCTGCATTCTTTAGGCATAGGATTGAGGCTTTTAAAAAAGAGTGTTTCTAGGTTGTTTTTCACCCTCCTAAGTTCTATTACGGACTTTGATCTTTTAATGAATGTTAATACTCAAATGCCTTATGATTTTTTTTATTTAAATGTCCCCACATCGTCTGGTAAATTTTTGTTGTGTAACAAGCCACCTAATTTACACAAAACATATGAGATTTGGCAGTTTCTCAAAGTACCTAAAAAACATTCTTCCTAATGTCAATATTTCCCCTGGCCTTGTAAAATAGCGGCGGGGTCTTCGATTTGGTTGGAAATTTTTTCTATATAATTAACTAATCGTGTCTTGCAATTTCATACAACACCTCTTGCTACAGCCAAAATGTTTTGTCCTTCTTGAGGGCTGGAATCTTAACTCAGGGTGGAAATGTTCTGGATTCTCTCTAGCCAAGATGGTTCTGTCTTAAAATTACATCTTTCCTGTTTCATTTAATACCAAAGTCATTTTTCCTGGTGGCTAAATTCCAGTTTGCCATGAAGCACATCAAAAAGGGGTTTATGATTTGCTTTGGTCTGTCCCCATTTTAAAAGTTCTTATTCGTCGTGCCTGTTACATAATTGGGACATCTAGTCCTGTCTGTGTTGACACTCTAGGATCGCTAACCCTGCTTACATTTAATCGTTGCTTTGTCCTCAATCTCCTTGTTCAAGAAATTCCTCATGTCTCCCTGCTACATCATACGCCTTAAAGATAACGCTGCCTCTATGTCCAATTCGTTCCTCCTACAGCCTTCTAAAGCATGATTCATACTTCCACCACCGTTCCCTGGCGACTTCTTTACTAAAACAGCCACACATTGATAGTCCGCTTCTCCCCATTAAGTCAACATTCCCTTTTTATTCTATGACAGAATTCCTCTTCACTTTCACTCTTCTTCTTCCTCATCTTCCTCTTGGGGCCCTTCCCGGTCGGTCTTGCTCATCTTTGAGGTTTGCCTGATGGTCCTGCTATGGAAGATCTTTGTGTGTGGGGAGATCATCATCTTTTGGTAGGGAAACGGGTGCTGACCTTGCCCCAAAAAAGGCAAAGCTGCAGGAAGGGGGGCCCGCTGGATTCCCCCGGAGGGAAATAGCGCAAGATAAGGATGTGGTGGGTGAAATAAACTCATAATCATCAGGATGGCTTTCTAAAGCTGCCTCCTTTTTCTTCAAAAGCCAATAGCTTACTTGGGGTTGCAACTCTCTACAAAATTGAATCCAGAAGGATTTTTCTCCATTTTTTTCCTTTTCCAAACTTAAATATGGGGAATGTTTCAGGGCAGTTTTGAGAATTTTTAACCACATTTCCCTGATTATTTTATTAAAAGCCCCCTTCTGGTGCCAATCCGCTGAAACACGGCTACTAAATCTGACATAAAGTCTGATTCTTTCTCTTAATTTTTTGACCCCAAATTCATAGTTCCTGATTGCGAGTGCCAATTTAACAGGAAACACCAGGGGAGATTTGGCTTGCTTGAATCTTGCCCCATGGTTTTTGACTTTTTATTTAGGCTATTTTTCTAAATTTTCCCACAAAATGCACGGGAACCCGCTCCAAATTTTTCAAAAATTTTCACACACACACACTCGAACTGGCAGCCTGTACGGTCGCCCGTAATCGGGAAATGCGTAACCCACACTTGCTCGACAAAGGGGGAATTCAAAACCCCCAGTCTTCCAAACATCACTCATTCACTGGGCAGGGGCCACTCAATCCCCCCACATTTAAAACCGCCACCCAACCTGTTCTGGAGCCCACTGCCTACCAGAACCTTTATTTCTTTTTTTTTTTTTTTTTTAAATTTTATTTATAATTTTAAAGACAAAAAAACAATAATAAAAAATTAAAAAAAACAGTAATAGACAATCATAAACAATAATAAACAAAAAAAGTGCCCCCCACCCCCAAGAAACCGCCCGGGTATTCTTGCATCTTCTCTTTCTTCTATCTTCTTCAATAGGCTTCAAAGGCCCTTTACGCCAGAACGGGTTTTGGGTTATAATTGGTTGTATCCCTTTCCCTTTTAATAAACATATCATAATTTCCCCCAAACTCAAGAAAAAACCTTTTTTATTTCCCTCTCAAACTTTATTTACAAGATAGTTTATCTTTTAACGCTATGTCCCACCCTTATCCCATTTCAGCAATTTTTAGGTCTGATTTCAATTTCCATTCCACAAAATCAGTCTACTCCTGTAAAGATTTGTATAATTCTTTTTTTTTCACATCATATCATTAATAGGTGGTAATGATAACAAAGAAATTTTCCCGGGTACACATTTTTATCATTTAAAATTATTTTTTTCCCCTCAAAAACCCTTTTGCCAAAACTTTTGAACATTTCACATTCCCCCATAAAAAAAAATAAGTACCTTTTTTTTTTTCGCTTTTCCCCCACAAGTTTAGAAATTTGGGTTTCATTTATCATTCTACTGAGTCATATACCACTTAAAATTAGTTTGAAGATTTTTTCTTTTTTTCGATGATAAGCCCGAGAATCCTAAAATTAAAAAAATTCTTTTCCACTCCATTTATTTTTTTTCTTCCTACCCCTTTTTTCCCAAGTCCTTATTTTTCCCTTTTCCCTATTCTAAATTAATCTTGAATTATTTATATAATTTACCAACTTTTCCCTTTCCTGTTTTTTCCTTTCTCTAATTCATATTTTTGACAAAAATTGCCAAATTTTGTTACCCTTTAAAGTTGTGTTTTTTCTCCTAACCCATTCTTTCGTCCGCTTTCTAACTAGCAAAATTAAACCGGAAATTCCTGATTTGCAAAATACTTTTAATTTCTTTTTTTGATTCATTTTTTAATCCAATCTTTAGTCTTGCCCTTTCCAAAAATTTTAAAAAAAGTCTCCCCAATTTTCTTCGTTCGTGGGGAAAAATTTATCGATCGATCCCGCGCCAAGTGGGGAGCTTTCCTGTATAATTTCTTTCCATATTTTTTCCAAGTGAGCAGTGGGAACTTAGAAAGGGTTTTTAATTGGGTAACTTTTCCCTTTTTTGGGGGGGAAACAAAACACATATTTATTTATGCTTTTTTTTATTCCTTTTTGAATTTCCCCATATTAGTTTTTGAGGTTTAAATAGTTTTTCCCCCGGGACTAAGCTGATTAGCTATGAATTATTCTAAGATTGGTTTTGAAATACCCCCCTCTTTTGAGACTGCCAAAAGTTTTTATTTTTCTTGCTTTTTTTCCCCATTGAGAATTTATTTATAAATTTGATAGACTTTAATTTTTAAATTTCTGTGTTTTAAAAGGGTAACATTCTAAAAAAAAAATTAATTTTAGGAAGTATTTCATTTTTACCATTGCTATTCTACAAACCCATATAAGTTTAATTTGGGAGAAATTTTTGAAATTTTTTCTAATTTTTCCCCTTTTTTTTTTGTGTAATTTCGTTCTTTCGTTTTGCTAATGTCTTTATCTAAAAGTATCCCTAGGTTTTTTTTATATTTTTTCAAATTTTCATTCTAATTGGGATCTCTTCCTTTCCGATTTCCTGATTGAAAAGCATGATTTCTGATTTCTGCCATTTTGACACAAATCCGGTTGTTTAACCAAATTCCTTTTGATGGCTTTTATTCTTAATAATTTTCTACCGGGATTTTTTTTGTTAAAAAAGCGTCACCGAAATAAATGATTTTTACTTGCCTTCCTTACCCTACCTTTAATAATTGTCCCCCCTTATTGCTTAGCTAGTACTCGATCACTATGCAAAACAAACTGGCGAAAAAGGACATCCCTGTTTTGTTCCTCGCTGGGGAAAATTTTTTCTGTACCCCATCATTGACAATGATTGATGGGTACAGAAAATTTGAGTTGGTTTTATTACACTTAAAATTTTTCGCCAAACCCCTTTTCACTAAAAAAATTTTAACGAGGCCATTGGACACAATAAAAGGGTTTTAAATAAATCTAGAGACAAAATCATGCTTTATCCTGTGATTTCCCCCATCTATAAAGAACATTAAAGATTTCTTACAGTTCGACATTTGTCTCCCTTTTGATAAAGCCTGTTGGTCTTCTTTAATATATTGTCTATAAATGTGACATTCTTTTGGCTAGAATTGCTGAAAAAAATTTGGGCATCTTGATTTATAATTTGTTTGGGGTCTGTAGGATCCAAATCTTTGGATTTTATTAGGCTTAAAGAATTAAAATAGTTAAGGTTTTTTTTCCAGGGGGGAAAATTTGCTCGCCTCCAATATCTCTTATAAAGTTTCTTTAAAATTGGGAATTAACTTTGATTTGAATACCTTTTAAAATTCGGCCCAATCCGTCATCTCCTGGATTTTTTTGGCATTCTTTAGCTTGTTTAAACAGTCTATCTCCCCTCTTTAATGCTTTTTTCCCCTTACAACCTATTTTTTCCGCTAGTCTACTTTTAAATTTTTTTCAATATATTGTTCCATAACTTCCCCTTTTATTCATTGGCTGTAAAAAGTTTTGATAAAATTTTGAATAGCTTTTTTAATTTTTCTTTCATTTTTAGTAAAAAAATTGCCGCTTTAAAACCTTTTTCCTTTCCCACATGCTTTTTTCTTTCCTTTCTGTGCAATTTTGCTAGCATCTTGGAGTTTTTATTACTGTATTTGAAAAAATTTCTTTTCAAATATAGTAATTTCTTTTGGGGTTTTGTGAAACTATAACTTCTAAATTCCCCTTTTCCCGGGCCCCAAACCCGAAAATTAAAAAATTTTTTGTCTTTGGGTTGAAAAAATTTAGATTCAAGGGCTGCTATAGTAGCCCCAATTTTTTTTTTTTTTGCTGATCTCGACTTTTTAATAATAGCACTTTCTTTATTATATAAACCTCTACCGCTGCCTTCAGAGTGTCCCCAAAAACTCCTATTTTACCACCACCTTCTTCATTGAATTCCAGGTTTCAGCCATTCTCTTGAATTTTTTTTACGTATCTGGGTTTATAAATTGGGGTTTATTTCCCCTTCTTGTTCCCTTTTAAAATTTTTCTTATTTTCTATTTCAATAGAAAAAAAGCTGATAGAATTTTTATCAATTATATTTGTATTTTAAAATTTAGATAGCAAACTTTTGGGATTAAATATAAAAACTATTCTTTAATAACTTTAGGTATGAATAAAAGTAAATTTTTTTTCACGCCCTTTAATTCCTCCAAACATTTTATCCTTATTTGCGATAATTTTTGTTAAGATTGTATGTCTTTTGCCCCGAAATCACCTTCTATCATTGTTTTTCTTTATTTTGTCCAAACCATGTTGAAATTCCTGCCAAAATCACATTCCCTTTTTGTACCTTTTTTTTTCTGCTCCAAACCCCTTGTAAAACAGGTTTTGATTCATTTGTGATAAAATTTATCAATTATATTGTTCTAGTCCAATTTTTGGGCCCAAGAATAAATTTTAATTACCTTCCAAAACTTTTACATTTTTTCAACAAAACAACACGTGCTTTTATATTAAGATTTCCACCCCCCTTGCTTTTAAGTACCAAAACTTTTTTTTATAGATGTTGATGTTTGGGTATTTCATTCGTTTTTGGCCCTCTTTCGCTTTGGGGTGTTTCTTGAAGAAAGACGATGTCCGGTTTTTTCTTCTTTTAATGACTTATTCTTTTCTCTTTGTGACATTCCTAGACCCTTGGCATTCAGTAACAAAATTTTAAAAGTCAACCCATATTTTTATTCTATTAACGACTGAACGGCTCTTTTTGGGACATATTCAAAAAAACTTACATATAATAAAAAAAAAAACAATGATTAGCCAAACCCACCACCTACATTTTTTTTTGTTTTTTCCCACCCCTTGCCTCACACCATTCTGTATGGGCCCCCTTTTGGAGGGAGGGGAAAACCCCGTCACTTCCCTTGGCTAAATAAAGTCAGAAACCTAAGTTAGCGTTAGCACTGTCTAATCTTTTTACAGTTTTATACGTGAAAGTTGAAAAAAAAGAATGTATTGAAAGAATAACATAAAAAATATAAAATTTTAAAAATCCCTTCTATTCACCCCTTTCCTCCCCACCCCCCCCCCCCCCCCAAAAAACAAAAACAAAAAAACAAAACAATAAAAAAATAAAAATAAGAATAAAAAAAAGAGAAAAAAATAAGGGGAAAGGGAAAAAAATACTGGGGAAAGAATAAAAGGGTAAGGAACAGGATGAGATTTAGATTTAAGGAGGGCAAGTCCCAAAAAAAAACCAAAAAAAAACAAAATGGGGTGAAAAAAAAAAAAAAGGGGGGGAATATAAAAAAAACGGGAGGGAAGGGAAGGGAAGACAGGGAAAAGAGGAAAAGAGAGAAAAGGGGGCTGCTTTTGTAGTGCAATACTCTCAAATCGGTCTCCATTTTGGTTTTCCCATTAAAAAAATTTAAAAAAGGTTAAAAAGGGGGACAGTGTCTTCACGCAGATGCTGAATTTGGAGTTCCTATTTTTCTTCGATTTTTAATGTTCCCTCCTTGAGAAGTTGTTCACCTTTTTCCAAAGAATAGATTTTGTGTAAGTTGGAAAACCCCCCCACACCCTTGGGAAAAATCGGGAACCCCATTGTACTAATTTGTTTTTTTCAGAGCAAAATTTTGGGCAGGGCCCCCATGGTTTTCCTCCATTTAAAAATCTCCCTGGGTATCCTGATAAACTTGTAGAACTCTTCCTTCACCTTCACAGGGCAGGGTTTCCCCAAGAGTTTACATCAGTTGTTCTTTGATGGGATAACATAAATCTAATAAGAATTGGTCTTGGGGGGAGCTTTCATAGCATACCTTATAGTGTATCCTTTAATAACATCTCGCAAATTTTTTTGGGGGGGGATAGAATTTAAACCAAATGAGGTTTTTTTTCTTTATTTTTTTTTATCCTATTTTAAAAATTAATTAATTTTAGATTAGACCTCGAGAAAAATCCTCCCAAAATAAGCTTCCGCGTTTATGGCTCTTCTTCATATGTGCACGATAGCTCTTTTGTTTTTGGAGGCTAAGAATTTTAACTTGATTGATTTCTCCCCGCTAGTTTTTTCAGTTTTAATGCCGTTATTAATCCTGTGATGCGGGGTTTTTATTTCTTGTAAAAGGTCCTTCCCTTTGGTCTTTATTCTGTGATGTAAACTGGAAAAAAGTCTTCATAGAATTACATCTTTTAGAGTGATTAATAAGGGAGCTGACTTCTGCTTTCAAGTTTTTGAACTCCCTTGAGAAATCTGGCTGATGTGCTGGCACTTTGCCAGAATCAGACGCCATTATGTCAGCTTCGCAACAGCTTCTGCTCTCAAGACGAGCTCGTTGATACGAGGCGTCTGAGGTTTGCGTACCCACTTTTTTATCACAGTAGGACCCTTTTTCTTGGGGGGCATGCAGAAAAACCAAGTAAGTAAGATTTTTTTCTTTCTTTCTAGCCTCAAAGCAAAGAAAAACAACTTCTCTCACAGTCTTTTCACAGCCCGTCTCCCCTGGGACGTGACTTCGGCAGAAAGCAAAGTAAATCACTGCTTCAGAAATTCATTGTTAACTTTTCCCCTTAAAGATACACAGTTTTCAGCCTGTCCTCCCCAATGGTTTATGATCTTTTACTCACGATTTTGGTATCATTAAAGACAGTATTTCAAGTTTTATTCTTCACATTAGGCAGAGCTGCCGAATCACCCACCATCTCGTCGTGGGCCGGAAGTGCCCCCCCCAGAACCTTATTTCTAACTATTCTAAAACTTTGGCAGCTGAGAATTTCTTCTTGCCCCCAAACACACCAAGTGGGTCTCCTGCCCCACTTGAACCCTTGAGGTGTTAGAGCACTGCTCTTCTCCCCTCTTCAAAACTACAGAACCACCGTTCTCCCAAACCCTTTACGTGCCAGGAGGTCACCCCCCAGCCTGGGGATCCCAGAGAATTACTCTCCTTCCCCCCACGGACCGGTCCCAAACCTTTAAACCAAATTCCTTCACGAACTCTTCCCCAGCCGGCAATCAGCAGTTTCTCCCGAGCGGTCCGTCTCCACCACCACGTTAAGTGAAGAATTCCCTTTTTCAAGATAAAAGGTGCGCGCTGGAAATCTTCCCAAATCGCGGGCTGTTCGGCCCCGCTCGGTCTGGCCCTGGCTCTGAAGGGGGGCGATCCCCGGCACGACCCCCCCCCAAATGAAGGGATTCCCCCCGGGTTACCTGCCGCTTATCGCTTGAGCCAGAGCTGGAATAACCACGCCAAAGTTTCGTGCAACGGAGAAACGCTTTTACTTCTTTGCAAAGAAGCTCTCAGTCGAATTGCTTCGAAAAGCTGAGGGCCCAGAACATGAAAAGTTTTACAGTCTTTATAGCATACATTCGCCAACACCCCTTCTTTATCAGCAAAAAAACAAGGATGCATCTGGGCGCTGTAAGACGCCCACAATGAACAGAGAAACTCAAAAAAAAAACACAGTCATCACATTATTACACACATACAGAATACTATCAATTTTGCATTGTAACACCCCCCTGTCATGGAGTTCTCGGAACCCTCCGCTCTTTCCAGGAAAGCGTTTGACAGCCCCGTATCGATGCACGGATGTCTGGTTATCTAGTGTAGGGGCCCCATTGTTCTATAGATAAGTATTTGTTCGTTAGTTTGTATCCTGTTTAGGACACATCTGGTACATGTGAAAGCATCTGGGTGTCCTACAAATTGGGCATGAGTCAGCAGTGTGACTCAGTGTCCAAGAAAACCAATGTGATTCTTGGTTGCATCAACAGAAGTATAGTGTCTAGAACAAGGGAAGTGATAGTACCACTCTATTCTGCTCTGGTCAGACCCCACCTGGAGTACTATGTCCAGTTCTGTGCACCTCAATTTAAAAAGGATTTTGAAAACTTTGAGCACGTACAGAGCAGGGCAATCAGGATGATTGAAGGTCTGGAAGAAATTTCTTATGAGGAACGACTTAGGGAACTGGAAATGTTTGGCCTTACAAAAAAGAAAGTTGAGAGAGAATATGATAGCCATGTTTAAATATTTGAAAGGATGTCATATTGAAGAGGGTACAGGTTTGTTTTCCGTGGCTTCAGAGACTAGGACTTGGAGCAATGGTTTTAAACTACAGTATAGGAACAGAGATTCCATTTGAATATTAGAAAGAAATTCCTGACAGAGATGTTCGGTAGTGGAGGGTGGTGGAGTCTCCTTCTTTGGAGATTTTTAAACAAAGGCTGGATGGCCGTCTGTCGGGAGTACTGTGATGGGGGTTCCTGCATGGCGGGGGTTAGACTGGATGGCTCTTAAGGTCTCTTCCAACTCTACAGTTCTATTATTCCTTTGACATTTTTTCCTATCAACAATTGTGAGTGGGTTCATGTTCTTCTCTGTGATTATTTATTCTCTGTGTTGAGTTGACAGACGGAGGTGATTGAATTTCCAATAGATTCTTATTCTCTCCCTCCTGTACATCTACTTGAACGTTATAAATAACAGGTTCTTTCCGGGAACTGGCCTGAATCCCCACATCATCAGTTATCGGGGTCTCCCATACATGCCCAAAAGACTTGGCATGGGTTCGAGGGAACTCCCCTTCGCCTGGCACAACGTCCCGCAACAGGGATGTCGTGCCCAACAGGGAGGTTCCCGCTACTCCCAGTAGGGAACATTCATTTTCTGCGGTGTGGGGTTGGTCCCACTCCATACTGGAGCGACCGTCACTCTCCACTCCCAGTGCTCAACTGTCTCAACCATCACCTCACTGTCGGTTTGGAGCCCTATCACGTGCGTCTCTTTGATTGGCTCACTCTCCTTCCAAATTCCCCCCTCCGAATCTTCCTCCCTGCCAATGGACGCCCACATCCCTTCAGTCTCCTCATCAGCCTTTGTCCCTTCCCCCCCCCATGTTTGCGCCTGCTTCTTCTTTTCTCTTTGGGCCTTTTTACACGACCCCTAAGATCCGCTGGCCACTTAAATTCGGACCAGAGATCTTAGGGGTTCGTCGCTCTTCCTCTGTCCCCACCCCCCTCCGCACTTCCTGGTTGCTGGCTGCGTGAGGGAGGGAGAAAAAGAGAAAGAAAAGCATGCCGCTCACCTCGTTCTGCCTCTCGTCTCTGTAAAAGTAGCTCTTAAAGGGGCGGGAGCCAAAAAGCAGCAAACAGAAGCGAGGAGAGCCCCGCACTCACTATCGTTGCACCGCATCAAAGATTTTTCACCTCCAAAGAGAAGGTACAAGAAAAGTGCGCTGGGTCGCGCTAAAGTGGTCGGGGTCGCACTTAATTGTCTGCAAACTCCGGAGCTGGTGGGGAAACATTTTTAAGCTCCGGAGCTTGCAGCCATTTGCAGCGGAGCTTAGGGGTCGTGTATAAACGCCCTTAGTGTCTTCCTTTTCCCCTTCTTTCCCCATTTCCTCCTTTGATGCTCCCTGCCCTTCCTTGGCCGCCAGCACACCATCCACTCTCTCACAACCATGCATTCATGATATTGCACAGCATCAGGCCATTTTCTAGTATTTTGAATAATGTATACAGAGACACGTTCCATATTTAAAGAACTGGAGCTTTTTATTTTTTAAAGAATTGAATTAGCTGTAAGACAGACGAATACATTTATTGAATATGAACATATATTTTTTAAAAATCCTCCCAAATTTGCATTCACTAATTTTACTCTGAGAACTTCCCAATTTTCTTATTTTTTCTAGGAATGGTGGTTCACTGGAACATGTCCAATGGAAGACTGGTGGTTAAAGACAGCTCCAGATTTCCCTGTGTGGAAAGTTGGGATGACAAGTGAGGAAATGGGAACCTTCTACCAAAACAAATACCTGCTGAAGCTGCCAGATCTAGGGCACGACTCCACAAAATCACTCAGTTCCCCAAAACTCCTGCAGACTACTAAAATGGGATCATTTTGCAGTGTCTTGTGTTCGTTTTATTGTACATTGTCTTTGGGTGCTATTGGGTTTTGTGTTGTTGTTTGTTGTGTAGTTTTATTCATTTTGTTTTTTGTGTTTTGACTTTGTGCACTGCCTTGAGTTGTTTATACAAGCTGGCGGTATATAAATTGCAAATAAAGTAAAGTGTCTTGTGTCCACTGCCAAGAAATTGAAACACTTGAGCACCGTTCCTTACACCTATTAAATCCAGAGTCCCATATTTGGTATCTGCTTCAATTTTTTTCTCTGGCTGTTCGTTATTTCAAGTGGAGAGCAAATACTTGAAGTCTTTTTTTATCCTTTGAATTCTTGTGGAGAAACACTGGAAATAATTTTCAGTGATATTCATTTCATCTGTCTTTCAACAAAGGTCACATGCATTTTAGGGCATCTTCATACTTTCAGTTCCACAAAACTGAGCATGTATTCCTTGTTTTTAGCACTTGAAATTTTAGCCAGAATTGTGTAATATTGTGCTGGCATAACCTAGATTGGGTGCCAGAAGCATTTAATTCAAAGGAATTAAAAGTTTGCCACCTCCATTGTTTTTGGTTTCAATGGACCAGCAGTGGGGTGTAGAGGAGTGCAAGTCTGTTGTTTTTCAGGAAGAGCCTATGGGTGCCTTTCCCATTTAGTTGGAGTCTGGGAGAAGCTGTCTTGCTGTGGTGTGTGCCAGTTTCCAAGACACACTCTGAAGCTCCCCTGGGCAGCATCTCTGGGTGGCTTCAAGTAGTCAGACTTGAATTCCAGACTTGCTTGTTTTAAAGACCTGAGGGCTGCTCTTGGATTCTTCCTTGCTAGGGATGTTTGTATTTATTCACCATGCAGCCATTTCCTTTGCCAAATGCCTTTTCAGCTATCTGGTTAGGCATGACTGCTAGCTCTCCTCTCAGGGGTACCTGTTCTCAGTGCCCCTGAGCCTGGATCTGGCCCTTAGGCTGCAGTCAGACAGGCACACCTTTTCTCATAAAAATGCCCCTCAGTTTTATGTACCCGTGTCTACCTCCCAAGGTAGCTGTGCATCCATGCGTGAGGGCTGTGCTCATGCCACCATCCTTAAATGTCACCGAGATGTTCAAGTGTGTGTGTTGGGGAACGTAGAAGTGTTTTTATTTGTTCTAGCTATGGCTTGAACTTCATTTTGCATTTTTAAAAGCAGTTATTCATCTGTGGAAGAATAAGTGGCAGAGGCAAACCCTACAAAGAAGGCTTATCAGGCCAAAAGTTGAAGTGCTGGATCTCCTCAATTCAGCCAGCTGTGGGCTGTGTATGTGTGTGTGTGGGGGGGGGGGAGTCACAGCCCCAGAATGTGTTGCCTTCCAGCAGAAAGCTGAGGGGGCAGAGATGAGGCATTGTGAGGGGGCTCCAATGGAGGAGGCTAGTCCAACCTCCAGGTTGGAGAGATATCTCTCAATGGCATTTGCAGGGAATCCTAAGCAGGTGAAGACATCTGCTTGAGAATACCCTGAAGCAAATGGTGAGCCACTGCGTAAGACAGAATGCTGGACTGGATGGACTATGGCCTTTTCCAGCAAGGCTGTTCTTATGTTATGTTCTTATGTTAAGTTGCCACTCAGGACAGCATTGGATCAGAACTTGGAACCAAAGGGCTCTTTTAAACAGGCAACCTCTTACTATTCAGGACAGAACTTTCCCACTGTGGGAAACTGCCGACCTGACTTCCGGTAGCAAAGGATCAGGAAAAGATTTCCAACCAGCACAACATTTTAAAAGATGAAATGTGAGCAGAGCATCTTTGGCAGCCACAAGTATGTGCAGCTGGGGAGAGGGGGCACCCACTCACTTATACAGGGAGATCCGAGGGTACATGCAAGAGAAAAAGAGGGAGGGAGAGAGAAGGAGAGGAAAAAGACCCAACACTCACCACTGGGCTCAGGGGTTTGGCAGGCGTTGCAAGCGGTCTCTGGGGTTCCTGGTGGGTCAGGCAGGCAAGCGGTTGGCGATGTTAGTGGATAGTAGACCCGGGTGGCGATGTTGAAAGTGGGAGTCCAAAACAAGTCCACGCAAGGCAGTAATAGATGGGGGGCAGGTAAGTCCAGGCAGAGTCCGGTGGAATGAGGCTGGCTCCTGCTGTTCGGTGCGGAAAACAGCAGTGAGTTCCTCATCCCAAAAAGGGTGCAGAAAAGCAATTGGGTCAGGGCTGGGCGAGGGGGCCTCCTTCGCTCTCCGCCGGGTGATCTTAAGGCGGAGAGGCTCCAGCTGCTGGCACGCCCACTCCTCCTCTGGTGGGGGAACCGTCTTGACCCTGGAGAGGTGGATCCAGGATTTTATCCCTTCCACCTTCACGGCCGTCGGGGTGCTGAGCAATACTTGGCGCGGGGATGACCATTTCGCCTCCAAGCAGCTGGGGTGTAATTCCTTCACCAAGACCCAGTCCCCTGGGTGGACTTTGATTGGGAGGTCCCTCCGGGGTGGAATGGCTGCAGCGACCTGTTTAGAGAGAGAAGAGAAGACCCCCTCCAACTCCCTAAAATAGGCGGGCAGGGGCTGATTCTCAGGGTCGGGTTTTGGGGGCAGGGCAACGAAAGAGCGACCATAGAGAAGCTCAAAGGGGGACAGTCCTAGGCGAGAGGTGGGGGTAGCTCGGATCCGGGTGATGGCAATAGGTAGAGCCTTTGGCCATTTAAGTCCAGTCTCCTGGCAGATCTTAGCCAATTGCCGTTTTAAAGTTTGGTTCAGCCTCTCAACTTTTCCCGAGGCTTGTGGCCGATAAGCCGAATGAAGGGACCATTTAATTTGGAGATAGGTGGCCACCCCTTGCACAATTTGGGACACAAAGTGCGGTCTGTTATCCAATTCCAGACCTAAGGGTATACTATGCACAGGGATGATATGCTCCACGAGAGCCTGTACTACCTCCCGGGCGGTCTGGGTCCTGCAGGGAATTACTTCTGGCCACCCACTGAATAGATCAACGAAAATCAAGAGATTTTGCTTAGCTCCAGCCCTGGGCATCTCTGTAAAATCAACCTGCCATGCCTCCCCTGGGTAACTGGCTCTCCTGAGAAACCCCCTGGGTATAGCTTTAGTTCCCCGTGGGTTGTTCCGGAGGCAGATGAGACAGGAGGAGTCTACACTTTTACACATAGGCAGGAGATCAGAGTGGAAGTAGTGTTGTTTGAGCCAATTAAACAGGGTCCTTCCGGAGGAGTGCGAGCCTCCATGGAACCGCTGGACCAGATGTGGCAAAACTGTTGTTGGTAATTGCACAAGGCCATCTACCACCCACCAGCCATTCTCCCACTTCCCGCCAGATTGTAGAGAGTCTTGTGATGAATAGAGAGGAGCAGTTTCCAGTTCGGGAGACAGAGGGATGAGAGGGTTTTCACTGTCTTGAGGGATGGGGGAAGGGGTGGGTTCTGCTAGGCACATCTCGGGTTCTCCCCCCTTATCAGATATGGCAGCACGCTTGGCACATGTGTCAGCCAGCCGGTTTCCTTGTGTGATGAAGCCCTCATCTGTTTGATGTCCTGGGCAGTGGACCACAGCCACCTCCTTGGGGAGGAGGAGAGCCAACATGAGGCGGTCCAGCAGAGGGGCCATTTTAAGAGGCTTTCCGTCTGCCCCCATGAACCCCGGCTTTCCATAGAGCAGCATCAGTGTGGGCTGCCAGGAAACAATACTGACTGTCGGTGAAGATGTTAACCCGCTGCCCGGTAGCCAATTTAGCTGCAGCAATGAGGGCTTCCAATTCCGCCGCCTGAGCTGAGCACTGGGGTGGAAGGGACTGTATGATGAGGGGACCCTCTTCCCCCACCACAGCGAACCCGGTGTACCGGGAGCCATTCTGAATAAAGGAGGACCCATCCGTCCACAGGGTTAAGTCTGGGGATTCTAGGGGAACAGAGGAAAGATCAGGGCGAATTCCCACCACCACAGATAGAGCTTCAAGACAGTCATGCTGGGGAGAGTCAGAGGGGGTAGGAAGGAGGGTAGCGGGGTTGAAGCAGTTGGATCTGTGGAGGGTGATAGAATCGTTGTCCAGAAGAAGGGAGACATACCGGGCCAGCCTGGCAGAGATTGCCCAGGCTGGCAGTTTTTGTTCAAGGAGGGTAGAAACAGAGTGGGGAGAGTGAACTCGGATGGGGGGCCCTGCAGTAATTTTTGCTGCCTCAGCCACCAGCAAAGCAGTTGCAGCCACAGCCCGAAGGCAGGCTGGCCACCCTGAGGTGGTAGGCTCGAGGGATTTAGAGAGGTAGGCTACCGGGAGGCGTTCGGGACCCCCAGGGCGATGGATGCCCTCTCGTGCACAAACAGATCAAAAGGGAGCGTCTGATCTGGCAGCGCTAAGGCAGTAGCCTGCGCCAACGCCTTCCGAATAGCTTCCCATGTGTTTTGATGTTCCCTCGTCCATTCCCAGGCCATATCCTGGGAAGTGAGTTGGTAAAGGGGCTTAGCTAGGACAGAAAAGTTAGGGACCCAGAGTCTCCCAAACCCAGAAACACCCAGAAAGGAGCTAAGCTCATTAACATTTTTAGGGGGGTTGAGATCGTTTAAAGCCTTGATCCAGGAGGGATGAATGAGGGGGGTTCCCTCTTTAAGGATGTATCCTAGGTAGGTGACCTCCTGTGTCACCCACTGAACTTTTTTCTGGGACATCTTGTACCCACAGGAAGCTAAATGGTTAAGGAGGGCAACAGGTTGGGACTCGAGCAGGTCTTGGCCTGAATACACGGCCAAGATGTCATCAACATACTGGAGAATGGTTGCTCCAGGGGCCGAAAAAGACCAGAGGTCACTGGCAAGAGCCTGGGCGAAGACCCGGGGACTGTTACAGTACCCCTGGGGTAATCTGGACCAGGTCAGTTGGGATTTAACTTGAGTGTCCGGGTCTTCCCACTCAAAGGCAAAGATAGGTTGGGACTCAGGGGCCAGAGGAATGCAGAAAAAGGCTTCATTTAGGTCTATCACAGTATACCAGACCTGAGGTCTCTTCCAACTCTGTCCCTTGAGGTCTCTTTCAACTCTATCATTCTCCTTACCGCCTCTCATGCTAGGCTATGGCATATGCCCAAACATTTAAGTGGGAAACCAGTAATTGCCAGCAAAAAGCTGCTGTGAGTTACACTGTGTAAAGATTTTTGCCACTGCCAGAGAATGCAATGGCCATTTCAACAATGACCAGCCGGGGTACAGACTTCAATGACAGACACATTGCACTTTTTCCTTGCAGATGAGATGCCAGGAGGCACAACTACTAAAAAAACAAATGTGACATTAGAATAGTCCTGTTTAATAGCAACCCCCTTCGGACAGCTAATGAAATTGCTAACTGGAAATAAGAAACCTAATGCTGTTTAAAGCATTGAGATCTGGGAGATGGGCTTGCTTTAGCCAACCCATTCACCAAATGAGAAGCCGGATCCAGAAAGCCAATAATTTGTACAATGTGTGTGTGTGTTGTGTCGTTACAGTCATGACCGACCCTTCGTGACCTCATGTCCATGGAGTTTTCTTGGCAGCCAAATCCTAGCTCTTATTTTTGAAGGCACCTGCACAAACACAGGTGGGTGTTCCATCCTCAAAGAAACTCAAACAATGAAGACAAAAGTGCCTGCCAGTCTCTTTGCAAGTTGAGCCTTTTGGAAGCGATGTGGTGGTCATGTGCCATCTAGCCCCTTCTTGCTTACAGTAACTTGTAACACATCATATTTAAAAATTAAAACTCTTAACATAAAGTGCTGGGAGGGGTGTGGAATGGTGAATGAATGTAGTTAAACTGTTTCCACTAAATCTTGTGCTTTCTATTTTAAGTAGCCTTAAGAAAAACTGATATGCAGTCCCGGTATTTAGATAGCTCTGGGAAAACAAGCACTTTTCTTCGTATCACCTTGGTTTCTGTAGTATTCTGCAACCCACATGCAGTGCCCTTAGAAATTGCTGGGAGTGGGTTGGGTTCAGTGTCTTGTGCTTTTTGTGAACTATGTTCATTGGCATTTTTTCCAAATTCATTTAATACGATGCCATATATATGTGTGTGCGTTATGTCTTTGGTTATAACAGTCTAACCATCTTTGCCACAGGGAATGCTAATGTCACTGAATGCAAGAAGTAGGAATGAAAGAGAGAGAGAAGAGCAGTGTGGCAGTGTAAAGCTACTTCCCCAGCACTGAAGCCAGAGGCCACTGAGCAGGTGCTAAGAAGGCAACAGAAGGCTGTGACCTCCAGCAGCCATAGAAGGCCAAGTGGCCCTCCAAAACCCCCAGTCCCGTGACAGCTCACTCGTACTGTGTTTCCATCAGAAAAAGCAAAGAGGAGGAGCTAATTGTTGCACTGGAAGCGCCTGCTGTGCAATGTCACCATCACAAAAATCAGAAGAGGTGCCTGCAGCTGTCAGGAGTACTTCCAAGGAACTGAAAGTGGATTGTGTGCTCACCCCTTCCTTGGTCCCAGAAGCCATGGCACCACACACGCCCGCAGCCCCCACCTGAGTGCCTAACAGCAGCACTGTTTCCAAGCAGAGAAGCAGCAGGCCGGCTCTGTGCAGGTTCATTCAAATTTATTAAAGATTCGGCTGGTGATGCAATGACGGGAGTCTGTTGGTTTTCCAAACCTAATAAAGTTTTATTCAACATGGCATTTAAGGATTCATTGTCATTTCTTGCATACAATTCTGGAGCATGGGGTGTTAACAAAGGTAAACTTGGATAACTGGAACTTACATAGTTTTGAACTCTCTTGTCTTGAAGAAAGGGATTTTTAGATCCTCCTGATCTCTCTAACGAGTGTTCCTTTTCAAACCCAAGAAGGGTTTCTTCATCCTGAGTGATTGGAGTTGTAGGGGGGACTCCCAACCCCAATCTGGGATCCATTTCAAAGGGCTAAATGGTCCAGGACAGCTTCTATTTTCATATTTTCTCCCACTGCCTTTTTGATGACCTCGGCCCAGATATCTTCCAAAAGGGATGGAGGGATAAATTTTCCTGTCTTCTTCCCTCAGTATCCCAACTGTCCCTCCTCTTCCCCTCACTCTGTCCGTTAATCCCCTAACTGTCTCTTTTCCTGCCTGCTCCTCACCTGGCCCCTCCCTTCCTCCTTCTCCTCGTGCAGCTCCTCCTTTTGTCCCCCTCCCCTGTCGGATTCTCTCTCTTCACCTCTGCCTACTTGTATTCTCACTGATTTTCTTTGCCATTTCCCTGCTCCTGCTTGGGTTCCCTTATCAATCTTCGTTTCCCCTTCATCTCCCTGAGCTACCGTCAGTGTCTCTTTATTTTTGATTTCTATGGCAACCTCCTCTATATCCCTCTGAATATCTTTCCATATTTCTACCCTCTTTGTAATGGCCATGTAACCCTCAACCAATCCTATGGCTGGTTTTTGTTTTTGTTCCTTTTTTCCCTTTTCTCCTTCTTTTATCTCCTCCTCCCTTTTCAGTCCTTGACCCGGGTCTTCCTCCACCTCTGTCACATTTTCCTTCTCCATCTTAATTGGGCCTTTTCCATGACCTTCTCCGGCAGACGCATCAACCTTTGCTCGCTCCGCCTGGCCCTCCGTTTCACCCCCCCCCCCGACAAGTTGATCGTCCGCGGGGAGTATTCATCAACCCATGGGCCCTGGCGGGAGAAATAATCAGCATTAGTGTTTTCCTTTCCCCTCTTGTATAACACATCAAAAGCGTATGGCTGTAAACTCAAGTACCACCTAGTCAGCCGCAGATTGCAGTCTTTCATCCTCTCTAACCAGACTAGTGGTGCATGGTCAGTTACTAAAGTGAACCGTGCTCCCAACAGGTAGTATTTGAGTGACGTGATAGCCCACTTCACTGCCAAGGCCTCCTTTTCTATAGTAGCGTACCTGCGTTCTTTATCTTTTAGTTTTCTACTGAGATATAATACTGGGTGTTCTTTGCCATTTTTAACTTGAGCCAGGACGGCTCCAATTCCCCTATCGGAAGCATCGGTCTGCAATATGAATGGGAGGTTGAAATCAGGCGCATGTCGGACAGGGTATGAACACAGGGCCCGCTTTAACGCGTCGTAAGCAGTTTGTTCTTTCGGACCCCATACCACCCTCCTTGGCTTGTTCTTTCGTGTTAAGTCAGTTAGCGGGGCAGCAATGGTAGAAAAATTCTTTATAAATTGCCTATAATATCCCGCCAATCCTAAAAAGCTCTGTACATCCTTGTTTGTGCGGGGAATAGGCCATGCGGACATTCTGTCTACTTTATCTGTTTGTGGAATGATAGTGCCCCTGTTAACTGTGAATCCTAAGAAATCTATGGAAGTGCGTGCCACCTTACATTTCTTGGGGTTCACTCGAAGTCCAGCCTGCCTCAACCTGTCCAGCACCTGCGTTAAATGTTGTAGATGTTGGTCCCAATCCTTGCTATAAATTACAATGTCGTCGATGTATGCTACTGCAAATTCCTGGAAAGGGTCTAGTACTTTATCCATCAAGCGTTGAAAAGTAGCTCCAGCCCCGTGGAGCCCAAAAGGCATATACTTAAAATTAAAGAGACCCTGGGGTGTTGCAAAAGCAGTTTTCTCCTTATCACATGGTCTGAGGGGAATCTGCCAGTATCCTTTAGTGAGATCGAGGGAGGAGAGCACCCCAGCCTCCCCCAGGCGATTTAAAATCTCGTCTATGCGAGGCATGGGGTACGCATCGAATTTTGAGACCTTATTGACCTTTCGGAAATCTATACAGAAACGGACAGTTCCATCATGTTTTGGAACTACAACCGGATGACTGCGCCAAGGGCTGCTAGATGGTTCTATAACATCTAAGTCCAACATCTTCTGAACCTCCTCTTTGATGACCGGTATCAAGTGCCGTGGCCACAGCCTCCCCTGATCTCTGATCACTGTCCCTGGAGGAGTATGTATACAATGTTCAGTCCAGGTGGTTTTCCCTGGTTTGTCTGAGAAGACGTCTGAGAATTGTTGTTGCAATTCTTTGACGTCTTTCAATTGTGCCTCTGTTAAAGGTTGGCATATAATAAGTTCTCCGTTCCCTGAATTCCAATCTGGGCCCAAATCGTCGTTGTACTCAGTGTTGGCCCAAAAAACCTGTCTGTCCTCCCACTTTTTTAGTAAATTAATATGATAGATCCCTGTTTTCTTCTTTTTATCTGGGGTCTCTATCTCATAATCAACCGCGTTAACTTTGCGTAGGACCGTGTACGGCCCCTGCCACTGCGCCATTAGTTTTGAATGATCTGCCGGGAGGAGGAGTAGAACTTTTTGTCCTACTTGTAATTCCCGTTGCTTGATACGTCTGTCATAATAATTTTTTTGTCTGCCTTGTGATATACTTAAATTGTGCTTGGCGAGGTCACGCGCCATGCGTAACCTATTGCGCATCTCCACGACATATTGTACAGTACAAGAGGCTTGGTCTTCCCCTTCCTCCCACCGTTCCCTAATGAGGTCTAATATGCCTCTAGGATTGGACCCATAAAGTAGTTCGAAAGGTGAGAAACCGGTGGAGGATTGGGGTACTTCGCGGATTGCAAACATTAGAGGTGGTAACATTAAGTGCCAATTGGAAGGTGATCGCAGGAGTATTTTTCGTAACATCTGTTTTAGAGTCTTATTAAATCGCTCCACCAACCCGTTGGTTTGGGGGTGATAAACCGTTGTGTGAAGTGGCTTGACATCTAATATTTTCCACATCTCACGCAACGTTTGGCTCATGAAATTAGAGCCTTGGTCGGTCAGAATTTCGCGTGGGAATCCCATCCTACTGAATACTTGTAACAATTCCCGTGCTAGTATCTTAGCCGAGGTAGATCGGAGCGGGACTGCTTCTGGGTACCGTGTCGCATAATCTATTATCACCAAAATATGTGTGTGGCCCCCTGAGGATCGTTTTAAGGGCCCTATTATGTCCAGGCCCACCCTCTTGAAAGGTTTATCTACTAGGGGCATAGGAATTAGTTCTCCTCCTTTTTTAGGGGCCGGTTGGGTCTTCTGACAGATATGACATGTCTGACAAAAGGAACTAACATCCTTGGCCATGTGCGGCCACCAAAATCTTTGTCGTACCCGAGCCAACATTTTGTCACGAGCCAAATGACCTGCAAGAGGAATGTCATGTGCCAGAACCATAATGTCATGCCGCCATCCCTTAGGCACTACTACCTTATCGGTCCCATCTTGTTCAATGTAATATAGCAAACCGTTTCAACATTCAATTCCTGTTTCACCCTGAGATATAGTCCCCTCTGCCTTTGCAGATGACCTAACATTAGTCAAAGAATCGTCCTCCTGTTGCCATGTCCTCACCCGGCTCCTGGAAGCTTGTGTCATGTCCTTCCATGTTTTTGACATCTCCTCCCATGGTTTCATTCCATCAGGTGTAGCATCCATGCACATAGCATCCTGCGCTGAGATGAGAGAGTTAATGCCTGGCCAATCCCGTCCTAATAACATTTCCTTCGCTAAAGTTGGGACTATGCCAACCTGTATGTTATACATAGACCCGTGGATCTCTATCGATGCAGGAGCTGTGTGGTATAATTTAGTGTCTCCATGTATGCACTGTATATATACCCCTCCTTCAGTCCCAGCACCAGCCAGTGACCGGACCAGTGTCTGTCCACACCCGGTATCTACCAACGCCCGCTTCCATTCCCCATTAACGCATGCATCCACCTCCCAGCCCCGTGGTCCTCCAGATGTGTTTAACGTTTCCGTAGATGATTCCGTCGCCACCCAAGCACAGTTTAATTGCGGGCATTGTCTCTTATAATGATCGGGGGAACCACAGATATAACATACGGATTTCTGATCTTTTAGTTCTGGAAACGGCAGGCTCGGCCTGTCGGGTTGTCCCCACGTGGGCTTTGACGTCGGGCGGAGCATTTTGCTTCCTATATTAGTAACCGAAGAGGGTAGTTTCGGTGAAGATGTGCGCTGTGGAGAGTCTTTCATCATCGTGGCGGCCATTTTGTCGGAAGTCGTCATGCGATCCCGCCATGCCCCGGGCTGGTTTGTAACATCGCGAGTGTTGGGCTGGCGTTCGTTGTTCTGGCTGTAATTTTCTAGGAGGCGAATGACATCTTCCAGCGTTTTGGGTTGGTTTCGCCTCACCCAATTGTTTACGGAAACGCTTGCCGTTGTTAGCAATTGTTCCACCACTATCTGCTCGATGGCCTCTTCGAAAGTATGGATATCTGGTTGAAGCCACTTAATTACGTTCGCCTTCATCCTTTGTGCTAAAGGTCGGGGATGAACACCTGCTTGTAGGCGCAGGTCTCGGAATTTTCTCCGGTAGACCTCTTCTGAGATGTTAAAGGTGAGCAGAATGGTCCTTTTAACTACTTCGTACTTGGTAGCATCTACTGGCCCGAGGGCATCGATCACTTCCTGCAGTTCACTAGTGAGACACGGAGTTAGAATGAGTGCCCACTGGTCCTGTGGCCATTTTGCAGCTAATGCTGTACGCTCAAACATATTTAAATATGTTTCTATATCATCAGTCGGTTCCATTTTTTGTAATTTAATCGGGATTTTTACTGTTGCTGAATTCTGCATTGGTTGTTCCGGTGTCTCTTGCGAGGATGTGTGCCAGGGTGCTGTCCTTTCGTATCTCCCCATGCGATCAATCAACTGTTTATTTTGTTCCACCAGTATGTCTAGCATTTTTTCTTGCCTTTGAACTGTGTGACGCAGCCACAGTGACTCCTCTGTCATGCTGTTTAATTTCTTTTTATCACGTTGGGCGCCAATTTGTGCAGGTGCGTTCAAATTTATTAAAGATTCGGCTGGTGATGCAATGACGGGAGTCTGTTGGTTTTCCAAACCTAATAAAGTTTTATTCAACATGGCATTTAAGGATTCATTGTCATTTCTTGCATACAATTCTGGAGCATGGGGTGTTAACAAAGGTAAACTTGGATAACTGGAACTTACATAGTTTTGAACTCTCTTGTCTTGAAGAAAGGGATTTTTAGATCCTCCTGATCTCTCTAACGAGTGTTCCTTTTCAAACCCAAGAAGGGTTTCTTCATCCTGAGTGATTGGAGTTGTAGGGGGGACTCCCAACCCCAATCTGGGATCCATTTCAAAGGGCTAAATGGTCCAGGACAGCTTCTATTTTCATATTTTCTCCCACTGCCTTTTTGATGACCTCGGCCCAGATATCTTCCAAAAGGGATGGAGGGATAAATTTTCCTGTCTTCTTCCCTCAGTATCCCAACTGTCCCTCCTCTTCCCCTCACTCTGTCCGTTAATCCCCTAACTGTCTCTTTTCCTGCCTGCTCCTCACCTGGCCCCTCCCTTCCTCCTTCTCCTCGTGCAGCTCCTCCTTTTGTCCCCCTCCCCTGTCGGATTCTCTCTCTTCACCTCTGCCTACTTGTATTCTCACTGATTTTCTTTGCCATTTCCCTGCTCCTGCTTGGGTTCCCTTATCAATCTTCGTTTCCCCTTCATCTCCCTGAGCTACCGTCAGTGTCTCTTTATTTTTGATTTCTATGGCAACCTCCTCTATATCCCTCTGAATATCTTTCCATATTTCTACCCTCTTTGTAATGGCCATGTAACCCTCAACCAATCCTATGGCTGGTTTTTGTTTTTGTTCCTTTTTTCCCTTTTCTCCTTCTTTTATCTCCTCCTCCCTTTTCAGTCCTTGACCCGGGTCTTCCTCCACCTCTGTCACATTTTCCTTCTCCATCTTAATTGGGCCTTTTCCATGACCTTCTCCGGCGGACGCATCAACATTTGCTCGCTCCGCCTGGCCCTCCGTTTCACAGGCTCTCAATCCCCTTGAGCTGAGCTGGGCTTGATCAAGTCGTAGGTGACCGCCTGAGCCCGGCATTCCTTGGCGATCTGGGCCAGCTGGGGCCTGTCCTTCCCACCAGCCGTGATAGAAGACAGGATCTCTAGCATCTCACTCTCCATGAGCTGGGCTGCCAGCTTCTTATCAGCAGCCACCATGTTCCTCACCACCACCACGCCACGGTGCTGAAGCTCGGTGCTAGGGCTGAGCAGCAGAGCCTGCAGGATCTCCAGCCAAGCATCTGTCATCTCCGAGCAGCAAGGGAAAAGAAGCTTTGGCAAGCACCAAGGGACGGATCTAAGAGTCGCACAGCATCGATGCCGCATCATGGAAAAGAATGGGGCACCAGGTATGACCCACCGTCACGTTTTCCAAGTAGATTAAAATCCACCCATGATATTACCTGGAGATAAGCTCGCGACAGGCGGCGCTGAGGGAAGGGCTCTCATTCTTCACCATGCAAGTGAGCGCAGACACCACACCAGCAACCAGCAGCTATGACCCACAAGACAGGCCCGTTCCTGTGCTCACGTATGTTGCATGCTCTCCAGGGTCAGCTCATTCCGCTGGAGCGCTCCTGCTTCCAGGCCCTCGTTCTCTATCTCTTCCAGCAGACTCTTGTCAATCGTGACCACCGCTGGGGATTCTCCTTCGCACCTGGGATGACACAGACTGGGGGTCAGAGGCAAGGGCTTGCCTGGCGACCCCAAGCCCCCAGAACATCTCAAAGCCAGCTATTGCCTGGGAGAGGAGAACAAGCACTGTGCATGGCACCTGCATGGTGGAATGAATCCTTGGTATTCTGCGGCAGACTGGAGGTGCTCAACAGCTCGGCCCATGGCTTGATGCACAGTCACCATCTCCTCTTGCACCAGGCTGGTGATGCTGACATACTCTTGGAAGGTCACCTTTCTGTCGGCACAAGAGACAGGATACTGGGTGGGTTGTCCACATTACCCAAACCCAAACCACCTTAGCTCCAACCCTCAGGGCACCTCTTGCTGCTGTTCTGCAGCCAGTCTTACGTGAGGTAGGCCATCTCCTGAAGCAGGCTGTGCAAGGGCTCGAGGATACCCGGCAGGATCCTTTGATAGTAGGCAAAATGCTGCACCTCCGCTGCCTTGAGTGCCAACACATATTGGTTGTGGAGGGAATACAGCTTCCGGAGAGTCCTGACGTATTTGTCTTTGGCCTTCTCACGTTCTATTTCTGTTGAGACAGCCGTGTAAGTGCAGGATCAGGGTGGGAGCAACTGCCTACAAGGCCATCACTGTAGGCAAAGCCCTGCTACTGCCTGAGGGCTGTGTTCCATTACAAGTGTGCCCTGCAAAAGGCTGGCATTCCCCCTCTGCAAACCACAGGGAGGGTGAAAGGATCTCTCCAAACAGAAAAGCACTGCGGCAAGGAGTTCCACAGTGGCAAACCTAGCTTAGTGCAATGGCAAAGAGGCACAACATAATGGGCCATAGGAACAAAACCAACCTTAAACTGATTTTATGAATGCACTAAAGGGTTCTGAAATAACTGGCTGGAAAAGGGTCTTGGCGCTGTGGTGGAGAGCCTGATGAGAACATGGGTCCTGTGGGGGGGCTGTCAGGTAACAACAAGTCCCCTGCTATAGGTCTTTGGGAAAGGGATAAAAATGAAACTGCTCATACTGAAAAGCATTTACATAAGTCTGTGTTTCTACCACGTTTGGAAAAGAGTGAATAGTTCACATAATGACACCTCAGGAAGGACACGGCAGAGCTGGAGAGAGTTTATTTATTTATTGAGAAGGTACAGGAAAAGGCTACCCACACGATCTAGGGGCCGGAGCAGTCCTTCTCTGAAGAAAGGCCACAATATCTGCAGCTTTTTAATTTAGAAAAATGGGCTAGGAACAAAAGGGTGAGTGGCAAGGCCATTATCATGCCCCCTCCTCCTCACCAAATTGTGCTGTCGGTATTTGGCGCCAAATTACAGATATGAGCAGAAGGCCACCAAGGTCCCATGGAAAACCACCAATCAGGTGATGCAAAATGTCCCCATGAACTGTTTGCTGTGGTTTGCAGGACATTACGTATGAGGGAAACAAGGGAAGCAGCAAGCAATGCTAAAAGTGCTTGCTTTAACTGGCATTTTGGCTGAAGGTTAGCATCAACCAGCGGTAGCAGAGGGGGTGGCCCACAGTGGATCCCAGAGGGGAGAAGCTGAACCCCAGACTAACCCATCCCACCCCATAAACGTATGGCTGGTGTCAAAAGAATGTAAACCTTTCTACAATGGAACAGCACGAACTCATTCAGTCAAGTTGACTGAGGAAATTCTGAGGTAGACAAGATGGTCTCCTTCAGACCAGACCAATAGGGATTTTCTTCCTTAAAATGTCATGCTTGACACCAGGTTTTGGGCAGCTTTCGAAGAGGATTGGACAAACAGACAGGTGGGCTTTTATTCCTCCGAGCAGCAAGGGAGACTGTCTGTGACTATCAGTTGCTGAGGGGCACAAGCAGCAGGAGTTGGCTACCATCCCCCCCCACTCCCCGTTGTGCTTGTGGGCTTTATCTCCGCAGGACTTCTGGAGCAGCCTCTACAGCAGCAGAAAGAAGGCAGGGCTGATCTCTTCTCGGAGGTGCTTCCTAAAGAGATTGCACCCACACTCACCTTTGCTTGCCTCTCGGTATTTGCGCTTCGCCTGAGCACTGTCCCGGACACATGTGCGATACTGGGCCCTCAGGCGCTCAGGCTCCTGCTGTGTGGTCTAGAAGAGCAACCAATGGGAAAGAAGTGGAAGGTTTGATTCATCAGCAGCCGCATAACTAGTGTTCCTACTTTCTAGGCAGGCCACAGAGATTGGCCACTTGTGCTAAATAAACCCAAGTCCTTCTGCCTTGCTGTTCTGGGAATGCACTGCAAAGGCACAGTGGGCTGATGCAGCAAGTGCAACCCCAAATGCCCCATAGCAGGCAGTGTTGAGACACAGGGGAGCAGGGCAGAGAGATAGGCAGATGTACCCGGGTTAACTCCTGGCTCATTTGTTCCCATTGCTCACTGTAGCTCCGACGCAGTTGCTGCTTATCACGGATTAGCAGGTTTAGCTTCTGTAGGGGCCCGGAGGCCAGGGCTTCTGCATGGCGCTGTAGAACCTGGCTCAGTGCTTCTGTCTGCGTCACAAGCGACCACCAGCACTGCAAGGAGAGAGAAGAACTGTGCAAAGAGGCACTGGCAGAGGGGGCAGAGGGGTCTTTCCCAGGCAATGTCAATATCATCCGCTTCTAGTACAACCCACCCCATACATGGTGCCACATGGTAGATGTGCCAGGGCAACCCTTCCCCTTCCCAAGTGCGGATCACATCAGTGCCGTGGCAATGGGCAATGGCAGAGGTTGGGGCCCTGTTCTGGGTCCGGTCAATAAAGGTTGAGCAGCCAGTTCCAGTTTGCACAAGACAGTTGAAGCAGGACCATAATGGAGTGCAGCCAACAAACAAAGGTAAGCAGTAGGTGCAACAAACAATGCAAGGTACCAAACAAGCAAATCCTTATTTAATCTGAACTGTTAAATTTTAATTGTCTAGTCAGAGACGTGTGTATAATGGGAAGCTAACCTGCTGTCCCCCCGAGAGACTGATGGAGTGCTGAGTTGGGGAAGAAAAAATGAGTATAGGGGATGGATGTCCTTTCTTTTTTGTTTTCTCATGCAAGTGAACTTGAAATCCTTCCATGTATCACCTCTTCCCCTGTAGCCCTTCTAATCTAATTATTTAGACAGGTTCAGTTTGGTCCTTTCCCCCCTTCATTGTATACATGTACACGCACAATGCAATTGTGTAATCAGGGCTCGTAGTGTTGAGTCACAATTGGACATAATGAAATTCTCAGAGATGCTTTGGGGTCCCCTGAGACCCCTCCCAGAACATTCCTTGTTGGGTCAGGATAAAATAATTCATTTCCAGGACCTTTAAAAGAGCCAGAGACACAACTCAGGCTAATTCCCTGGGTTGACAGTTCATATTATCCACTGTGGTCTCAGGCTCTTGAAGGAGACGTCATGGATGACCGTCTCCACACCCCAGAACACCCCTCACACCCCCAAAATGACTTGAACTCTCTTACCTGTCTGGGCATCCTAGGCCTTAGCTTCCTTCCTAGTTCCCCCTTTTCCTCCCCCCCCCTCCTCTTTGGTCTACCTGCATCCAGGGACTCTTTTTCTCTCTCTCACACTCCCTCTTCCTCCCAACCCACTCTCTCTGAATCCGCCTAAAGACACATTCCTACACTGCTTCCTACCTCCCCCTTGGGCCACCATCTTGGGCACAGGATCATGGCATAAGGAGAAGGAGAACATGGCGACTCCCGAGGATGGTTGTGCCTTCCAAAAAGAACTCCAACCATCGATGGAATAAGGACATGAGCCCCCTGCACGTACACAGATTATCTCCAGCCAGAAGGCTTCCGTTGTCTCACCTCCACATTCACCAGGAAGTTCCGTCTCACAGCTCAAGATTCCTTTGTTGACTCTCCAAGCCACCCATAATGGCATGGACTCTTGAACAATGCTTTCTCCCCTTCCCCTATTCTCACACTTCGAATGGCCCATCAAAGAACAGAGAAGGCCTGGCCACACCTGGCAAACAGGTTAATCTGGAATCCTGTTTCAGGAGTTGGGAACGCCTCGAGACCTCCCCCAGGAGACCCTCTGGGCTGTCCTCATTGGATGTCCCCTGAGGACCACCTCTTGCCCAGCCCAGGGGTTGCATGCACCTCATGGGAGGGGGGAGGGAGGTATAAAACCTGGGTGCACTCTTTCTTCTGGGCCGACCATCCTGCCCTGCCTTGATGTGGGTTAGTTGGCCTTACCGTCCTTTATTGGGCCTAATAAACCGGTAATTTCTCTGGGCCTCTCTGTGTTGGATTTCTTTATTGGACCTTGGGGAATCCAGCAGCGTACAGTAGGATTAGCCTACTGTGGACTCAACAGTAGGGGCATAGCCCTGGCACTTTCTGATCAGTTCCGTGCAAACATGACATCAGGACCAGGCAAGGTATTATTGGCTCGGCCGTGAGCGGCAGCAATTTCTCAGGCTAAATATTCCCAGCTCCCTAAGCCAATCCTCGTAGGACATTTCTTCCAGATTTTCAATCATCTTGGTCGTCCTCCTCTGTACCCGCTCAAGGTTGTCAACATTCTTTTTATATTGAGGTGCACAGAACTCGACACAGTACACCCGATGGGGCATGACCAGAGCAGAAAAGAGTGCTAATATCACTTCCCGTGATCTAGACACAATTCTTCTGTTGATGCAAACAAGAATCGCATTGGCTTTCTTGGCTGCTGCATCACACTGCTGACTCATATTCAATTTGTGATCCACCAAGAATCCCAGATCCCTCTCACAGGTACTATTTTCCAGCCAGGTGTCTCCCATCCATTATCTGTGCAATTCATTCTTCTTACCTAGATGCACCACGCTACATTTCCCTCTGTTGAACCCCATTTCGTTAGCTTTGGCCCAGTACTCTAATCAGTCAAGGTCCTTTAGGATTTTCATCCTATCCTCTAGGGAATTAGCAACCCCACCCAATTTGGTATCATCTGCAAAGTGATCAGCTTACTTTCTATTCCTTCCCCCAAGCCATTAATAAAGATATTAAATAGCACCAGACCCAGGAAAAAACCTGGGGCACCCCACTGGTCACATCTTTCCAAGCTGAAGAGAAGCCATTAATGATCACCTTTGGGTGTGATCAGTCAAACAATTACAAATCCATCTAACAGTGGCACTATCTATCCCACATTCTACTAACTCCATTGCAAGTATACCATGGGGAACCATATCGAAGGCCTTACTGAAATCTAGATAAGCAATATCCACAGTGTGGCCCTCATCCACCTGGCCTGTAATTCTATCAAAGAAAGAGATCAAATTGGTCTGGCATTACTTGTCTTTAAGAAATCCATGTTGACTTCTCGTAATGACAGCATTGCTAGTTAAATCATTACAGATTGTCTGCTTAATAATTTGTTCTAGGATCTTGCCAAGAATTGAAGTCAAGCTGACTGGGCAGTATTATTAGGGTCCTCTCCCCCCCCTTTTGAAGATAGGAACAATATTCGCCCTCCTCCAATCTAGGGGGACTTCCCCTGTTCATTTTGGAGGGTGTCCAAAATGGCTTCCAAAGCAAGGTACATATATATTCTTGCGAAGCTGCAAGTTGTCAACATTTCATTGGTTACTCTTGTATGCCATATAAGGAAAGGGCTAACTCATATCCACAGAACACAGAGCTAAACCGGCATAAGGTGTGTCTTTAATGGCAACATCTCTTAATTTGTCTCTGGTCGCAAAACCGACACACTTGCTTTAGTCTTGTGTTTTGAAGCTGGAGCTTGCCATTATGTTCTTTGTATCAGCCAAGCTAAGCCCAAAGGTTAGATATTGGTGTGTAAGTAGGCCACTGGATCCCCGCATCCAACAATAGCCACTTGCAGTATTTATTAGAGCAGGGGTCCTCAAACCAGGGCCTGCAGGCTGGATCCAGCCCAACAAGGTCCTGAATCCGGGCCGCTGGCCATTGCTGAACCCCCCACTTGTTCCCCCAGGCAAGTGGGGTTTCCATGTGGGCTGGCAGGCATGGAGAGCTACGTTGGGCTAGGAGTTGGCCCTTCCCTCTCCCCCCTCGGAGCTGCACCAGGGAGCTGTGGGGTGCGGGCCACCGGATGAAGCCACGTGGGCCCGTCAGGAGCAGCCATGTGGCCCTGTTGCATCCAAGGAGCGATGTGATCGTGGGGGGTCTCCTATCATCCACCAGATCAAAAACTTGAAGGGGACCTTGAAATGAGAAGACCAATCATGGAGGTGTCTATGAGGGACAGGATAGTAATCATGGGGGACTGCAACTATCCCCACATTGACTGGGCCAATGTGAGCTCGGGGCAAGAAACAGAAACCAGGTTTCTCGACATGCTGAATGACTGTTGTCAAGCCCCGCACACAGAACACACAGCAAGCCAAGTTCAGTTCTTTGCCAGGAACTTTAGTTGTAATCCAGATAAAGTACAAAGTACAGTGGTACCTTGTATAAAGGAATTAATTCATTCCAAATGAAATTATGTTAAGCAAATTTTCCTTTATACAAGTTTCCAATAGGAATGCATTGAAAATGGAGTAATCCCATTTTTATGTTGTACGGATTTGCCCCATAGGCAATTATGTTAAGCAAATTTCCCCTATCTCCGGAATTTTTTATGTTGTACAGATTTTATGTTATACAAACTGTTTGTTACACAAGGGTCCACTGTACAGTCCGAGTCAATCCAGAATAACTTACAGAGCCAAATGCCAAGTTCAAGGGAAACAGAAATGTCGTAGTCAGGAAGCCGGTCCAAGGTCAGGAAACAGAGAACGCCGTAGTCAGAAAGCCGGTCCAAGGTCAGGAAACAAAGTCAGGATAACACACAGGAACGTGGTGGCAAGGTAAGTGACGTGTTGCTCCCACAGAGGGTTCAGGGTAAACTTGCTAGCTTTATCCTAAAACAGGGAGCACACCCATATCTCTGGCAAGGCTCCTGCTAAGAACTCAGGGCTTTCAGATCTAATTTTACACCTATCATTAAAGATCCTTTCCCTAGCTCTCCTGTTAGTTCTCCTTTGCAGGATCCTGCTCCTAGCCCTTATAGGAGGAGGAGATGTGCCCTCAGCTGCGTCCTCAGACTTAGCTGCCTGCTGAGTTGAACTACAAGGCTCCTCCTGCTGCTCTCCAGCATTTAACCCTTCACATTCGGGTTCCATGACAGGCAGGATCCTGGCAGTATGCAGCGGTAACTCAACAGATATGTGACGCCCTGCATGCCGTGAAGCTTGGTATCAAAGAACGAAGATTACAAGGTGATTGATAACTTATGAAAAGGGCACTTTGGTATTCATACCTGTAAATTTTACTGCATAACTCATTTGTAAAAAAGTGTATGGCTAACTCACAATACCAAGAATGGTGGGTTTATACAGTTTCACATTGGAAATAGAAAGCCAAATGTACCCAATGCAGTAATAGGTTCGGGCCACAGCATAGGGAAAACAAAAACCTGGAGTGGAATGCTGCAGTGAGAGGAATGGGAAAAACAGGAACCTTCGTCATGGAAAGTTGGAACCATAAACTCATTTTGACCCAACACCAGAACATGCACCATATCGCCACCGCATGGTTGTGTGAAACGATAGCATCTCTTGGGGGTATTTAAACGGCCCGGTACAGTGCCATCTGCCGGGCAGGAACAAGGGAGAACCGCGGTCGTTGCCGTCGTTTTGGCTACAACGGAAAACACCAGGCAGAGGTGCAAGAATCACCGCGTAGGAACGGTGAAATATCGATACATCGATATTTCGGTTTCCTTTACCCGGAAAAACAAAGATATAGGCATATAATCGATGTTAATGTGGTTACAATTCGAATCTAGTGGAACCACACGTTCCATCGATTCGAATACCGAAGCAGGTGGAGCTGATTCCAGAGGTCCTGGGAGGGAATCAGTCACCCCGTTTGGAGCGCACTTCAGGGGGCGTGGTCGGATCGACCACACAGCAACTCCAGAGGGACATGTAGCTCCGTTTGGCCGACCGCGCCCGCAGCGGAGCCACGAACTCTGGCGAGAGGTACTTGAAGTAACCGCCATAGTCTTTCGAGAGTGAAGGATGCGAAGGGGGGGGGCATTTTGTCTCTATCATGTTCTAGGTGTCATGACCCCAAAGCCTTGAGGCTGTCTCCAACAATTCCTTTGCAATCGTATCATGGATCCAGAAAAGGCAGAGCCAGACATATGTCCTCAAATCCCTATGAGCACTGAAATTTTGCCAGAGGAATTGCCCTACAAGATGACTAGGAAGCAGGGATCTCAGCAGCTCTTTATTTTTCTCTTGTAGCCTTTTTTCTGCTGGGTCTAGGAGCAACCCGAGATTGTCATGTTATAGAAGAGTGATCCAATGCCAGGCTTCAGGTTGAAGGACATGGTGCCGAACCTCTTGGGCAATAGAATATAGCACCTAGATTACCTCTCGCACACCCAGATGGAAAAACAGTAGGAGACCACTACCTCTGCAACACAGGAGGCAGCAGCCCCACCAATCTCTCTCCACAAGAATGCTGAGGCTTTGAATTTTCCCACAGAACTATGAAGAGACCCATAATAATTAAGCCCTTCCCCAGTGATCTGAATAAAAGAGGTGGTTCTTAGAGGAATGAACACAGTCGGCATTCATTCTTCTAAGAGCTTTTTTGAAACCTTTCTGTTTCTTTTCTAGCTCATCCAATCTCAGCCTTCTTGAACATAGACCTAGATGTTGCTGCTCATATCTCCATTGGCATGTGTCTATGGACCAGGAAGGACCTCCAGAAGAAGAGACCAGCAAACCAGTTCTGAGTATCGGAAACTATAATATGGAAACTAAGGAGAATTGACGATTGAGCTCCAGGGACCCTAATCCTATAGTCTCCCCCCCCTCAAAAAAACCCTAACTTTAGTACACATTTAAAAATGAAACAAAACCAACTTGTAGTGATTTGTTATGGAACATCCCCCATTGAAGGAGATGGCAATGGTTTCCCAGGCCTTGTTAATGGTGGTGAAGGGGTCCTCATTAAACATTAGGACCCTCTACATCCATGTGGGCTAGAATCCTGGTTTTCTTTTTAAACTGAAAGCCAAGATTCTTGGGATGTGTCCTTCTGCCCCCATTCCAGTTTGGGTGCTTGGAAAATCCATGAGTGTGAGGGACCACAAAGGATGCCACTCAGAGTAAACACTTCCATTCTCAGGCATTTTCTGATTGAAATCTGTCCCTCCACTGATCTTGAAGCAGAAGCAGGTGAAAGCCACCCAGTTGGCTGCTCATCCCTGCCAATCACCAGCAGGGCTGCCATGGCGACCCCATGGCATTATGACAAGTCCTGCCTCGGAAGGACCTCTGGTGGGAGGGGGCCTGAAAGCCTTCATTTCGCTAGCTACTTCGTAGAAGCAGGAGCGAAAATGTGAGTAGGACATCTCAGCGCCTTCTGGTTTGGTCGTGATTATGATACATCTTGATTTGGCCTGGATATTTCACTCCCGTTGTATAGAAGGCCCTGGCCATAAAAAATGGAGGAATTAATGTATTATTATGTTTACTTTGTTTTTTCAGTGTTCAAAATGGTTTTATTGACAATCCATGAGAATGAGAAGAGAAACAAAAGAGAACAATTTCCACAATTTATATTCATTCCAGTTTTTAATTGTGTGGTTAATTCTGAAGCCAATCGGGGGTGCCAAATTTCAGTGAAATTGTCTATTTTTAATTTTCCTCTATACATTCTGTCCCATGTGGTCAGTTTTGTCCATTAATGCTACGTCTGAATATTTTTGGAAGGATATGTTTCCAAGTACAGGCTAGTTCAGGGGTCTGCAACCTTTAAGACATAAAGAGCCACTTGGACCCGTTTCCGACGAGAAAAAAATCCTGGGAGCCGCAAAACCATTGCGACATTTAAAACAAATGACTTTTTCACTTAACAATGTTTGTCAGCTCTATTTTCAATGCAGTCCTATGGGAAATTTGTATAAAGGAAAATTTGCTGAACATAATTTCATTTGGAACAAATTAATTCCTTTATACAAGGTACCACTGTATTTCTGCAGGGGGGGCGTGTCGGGAGAAGACCAGAGCACCCCCACTAAATCAAAATGTGTGTGTGTGTGGATCTTGTAGTAGCAGCAGCACCACTTCCACCTGCCACAGCCAAGGGGGGTGGGGTGGAAGGCTCGTGGGCTTTGTAGTCCCACCGACCCTGGAGGGCCCCCCTGAGCAGGACCACGAGAGTGGAGCATGGGGGCCTCTTTGTGGGTGGGTGGGGGTGGGGTGGGCGCCGCTGCCCCACCCCCTGCTCCAAAGGAAGGGCCCCGCCAAGGGCGCATCTTGTGGCAGGGAGTTCCACTCGCCCTCGCCGCCGTCCCGGAAGTCCTCACCTCACCCCACCCGTCCTTCCAGGCCAGGGGGTCCTTCCGGAAGTGGATGCTGTGGACGTCGACGTGGGCCTCCCCGCCAGCGTTCACGGCCCAGACCACGTTGTCGGCCAGGCTGGCCCCTCGGGCCACCCCGTGAGGGGGACGAGCCACTGCCAGCAGGCAGCAACCCAGAGTCGATCCCCTCCCCCCCTCCCCCACCGCATCGCAGCACCTCAGCCCGGGACGCTCTCGGTTGCTCAAGGCCGGAGGTCTCCGCCCCGCTGGGGGACTCTGCGGCCGTCGAGTTCAAGCGGGGACACTGCGGGGAGGAGGGTCGACACGCCGGCCCTGCCGCTGGCGCCCTCCCCCCTGGTGCCGCCGGCCGCGCTTCTCTCGGCAGTGAACACAGCCGGGCTGTGTTCAGCTCCTGGGAAGCCGCAAAAGGAAGCCGCACCACACACACACACACACACAACACACACACACACACACACACACACACACACACACACGTCGCTTCTTCCCCCTCCCACCAAACCCCCAAGCCGGCCGCGCATAATTGCTCCAAATGGAAGAGGCACGCCTCACCTCCTCCCCGGCGGCCTCCTCCCTAACTGCCGCCGACCGACCCGCCCTAAGCAAGCAAACTGGGGAACCCAATCAGAGGCCGCGCAGGCAGGATGATGGGAGAGGTGGCGGCCGCAGGGCAGGCTGGAAAGCGAGGCCGGGGGTGGGGGGGAGAGAGAGAGAGAGAGAGAGAGGGAGGGAGGGAGGGAGAGGGAGGGAGAGGGGGGCTGGGGAAAGGGAAGGGTATGGGTGTGTCTCTTTTCTCCCTCCGTCCCCAGGCCCCCCTGCGGGCCTCTTCCTCCCCCCCATCGCCACCAACACCGGAGTGCCGGATCTGCCAGATAAGGGCGGCGGCGGCGGCGGCGATGGGTGGGTGGGGTCGGGCGGCCTCCAGGGTCGTGGGGTGGGGGGGCGCCTTTCGGGATCAGCCCGGGGGAGCCGCGGCAAAGGTTCCAAAGAGCCGCATGCGGCTCCAGAGCCGCGGGTTGCCGACCACCGGGCTAGTTCTATTTTTGTGACTCCTGTAGGAATCTCCCCCAGTTCCACGCTGGTTACATTCTTATTCCCATCTGTGAATCAGGAGAACAATAATAAAGTTTCATTCATTTTTTTCTAACATGTTAGTATTTCTAGGCATTTTATTACCTATGCCAAAATTATTACCGGCCTATTGTTTTCAATAGTTACATATTGGTTTAAATGGTTTTGTTGAATGCTATTAATTTGATTGGTTTGTTTTACTGAATTGCTTGTTATAGTGTATTGATGTTACGTTACTATAAACTGCCCAGAGTGGCCTGGCTGTCACATGGGTGGTTCGTCCCAACTAGTGTTTCATAACAGATGACAAACAATGAATGAAAAATCTTGTTTCCCTAGTAAGAGCGTTCTGAATTTCAGTCTTCTTCTTTGATAGCCTTAATACAAATACAAATTAAGCAGATGTGTTTTCCCCGCCCCTCCATTTGAACTCATACAGGAGTCTTGTTCATCTGTATTCATTGAACAGTTTGAACCATTTGAAAAGCCTCATAATATTTTATTAAATATTTTCTAACATCTGTTGACCACCACCAACCTGCACATTATGCCTTATGCCATTTATAAATCTTGAATTTTCCCCTTCTCCTCAAACAATTTGTCCTCTTAACTTTTTTCTTTTCCCTCCCTCAATTTTATCTTTTTCTTTTCTGATTCTAATGCAATATTTTGAAACAGAAAATATGCTGCTTTAATGGGGTGATGAAATGCTGGGCCTTGCTGCTTTCAATGTACAGTCTGTGGTTCAGCTGTTGCTTCGGTTTACCAATTTTCAGTCTTTGTTTGATCCTCTTAGAATTTGCATACTTGCTGTTTTTAATTGTTTTTATTTTTATTTTAGAGTATTTTACCCTGCTTTCTCCTTAGAAAAGGGCCCAAGGTGGCTGTAAATATAGTTTTTTAATGAGGCAAGATACCTTGGATTGTTTTTAAAGAGAAAGGCAGAGTAAACCTACTTTCTATCAAACAAAAAGTCAATGCAAACTCCTTAAACTCGCCCCCCCACCCCAGGTCTGTGGTGTGGGTGACAACATATCTCTTCCAGGGTCAGAACACAGTCTGAACACCCACAAAGGATCCTCAGTGCCTTCTTTTTCCTCCTCTTCTGCTCTAGGCTTTCCAAAGTGAGACAGTTTTTCGCTAGAAAGGAGAGAGGAGTTGGAGAGGAGAAGAGGGGCTACTGCCCATTCTGGCGGAGGCTCCCCTGCTTTCGCAGGAAGATTCACCCTGCAGGTGTCCGGGCGCTGTCAACCACCCAAGGCCTCCCCACTGCTGTAGTCACCCCAGCAGTTGGGGAGAGTTTGCATCCATGTAAGAATCCCCTCCAAGAGGTCATGGGGAGGGAGGGGCCATGGCTAGCTAGGGGTCCTCCATGAAGTTAACGTGTCCTCTCTGTCTCTCCCCAGCCTCTGCAGGGTCTTCCTCCCTGATGCAGCAATTGTTCAAAGGCACAAGGAACACCTCATATCCCACCCAGGTGAGGAGGTGTTCCTTGTCGCCATACATGTCCCCCTCCGTTAGATCAGCCATTGCATTTGCATCCTGTGAGCCGGGCTCGGCCATTGACTGGTTCCTGAGAAGAAGACTGAGGAGGATGCAGGTCATTCCAGTGGCAGATAAGATCCTCTTTATGCATGATGTTGTGGTCTGCTGCCAGGATGCATTGGACAGGGGAGAAGACCACCTTGGTGTGCTATACCCCAAGACAAGAATTCTTGGTGTGGTTCTGGTGAGTGATGGGATGTGGCCTCTTATCCAAACTGACCATTTGGGCCCTTATCCTGACTGACCCCCATGACTGGCCTTTCTACCCGAAGGACTGAGCCAGCGGGGGACTGACCCTCAACCTCTCCTTTCCTTCTTGGTCTCTTTCAGGAGGTCATGTGCGAGCTGGTCCAACTCCAGAACACAGAAAATCTTTTGTTTTGGGTGATCAGGGCTATTTACTATCTGAGGTAAGTTGCCTGGGGTGGAGCTGGGTGGCTGGTTGGGGGTAGTGGTGTTTCTCCCCAGCCATCAGGGTTGGTGGATGGACGAGTTTTGTTGTTGTTGTTGTTGTTGTTGTTGCAAAAGAAGGGCAAGGAGTGAAGGGTTCTGGGCATGGGTGGTGGCCGTGTGTCCCATTATCACATCCTGTCCCTTTGATCTCCACAGTCAGATGAAGCCAAGCACACCAAGGGACATGGAGACCTATTTGTTAGAACTGGTCCTCCAAGCCGTCATCAAGTTGGAGGAGCCAGAAGATGATCCAGTCCGCCAGGTCAGTCCTTGCCTTCCTGGGCATGAACACCAGGGAGGCTCCTTCCTCCTCCTCCTCCTCCACTTGGCCCTTGGTCATGGGCTAGTGCCAAGGTCGGGGAGCAGTCATGAAGGCAGGTGTTTTTTCTTCTTATAGGCCTCCTATAACAGCATGAGCGCAGACCTGCCGCATCTCCTGCAGGGTCTTTGGGAGGAGGAGCCCAGCAGCGCCCACCTCCTCTCCATGCTGAATGTAAGTGCCAAGGAGAGGGAGAGGGTGGGCCAAGAGGGAGAGGGAGCACCACGCGGTGACCTCTGTGCTTCCAAGTCAGTTTGCCCTGTGGTTGTACAATGGATTTGCCCTGTGAAAGGGTTCAGAGATGCCTCTTCTTTCTCCAGCATCTACGGGTCTGGATTTACTCCCCAAAGGGCCAAGAGCGAGCCTGGGCAATGGAGACCATGGCAGCATTTCTGAGAAACTCCACCCCGCTGCCAGATTTCCATGTAAGTCCTCGAGGGACTGGTTTCCTTCTTGCAGGGCCCTGGGCGGACGGGGCCTCCCAGAGACCAGGCATCCAGAGGGCTGCTGGAAGCCACAGACAAGTCAGCCGCTGAGCCTTGGCTCTGGGGCAGGTGCTTCCATAGACTCTCTTTCTTCCCACTAGCTCCCTGAATTGGTGCTACAGCTCAAGGGCCTCCTTATTGACATCGGCATCTGTGTGACAGATACCAAGGAGGAGGTCAGAACTTATGCCCGGGAGATCCTCCGCCACTTATACCCGCTGCTGCCATCCCGGAGAGGTAAGGACCCTGGAAAGGCGGGCCACACAAAGTGTGAGGCTCAACACCTGCGTCATATGTGATGAAGATCTACCTGCAAGGGTTATGGGACAAGGAGGTAGAGGGGTTGCCTTGCTGGAGTGAGTTGCAACTGGGATCCACCTGGTTCTGAAAAGGTCTCCCTTTCCCTTGTCCCCTACTCAGAGGAGATCCTCATTGAAGACCTGGAGGAGGAGGAGGAGACAGAGGAAGAGGAGGAAATGGAAGAAACGGAGAAAACAGAGGAAACGGAGGAAGGCTAAAATAGAATTGGGCCCATAAGCAACAGAATGTAATGGAAACCTATCAACAACAACAGGTGCACAAATCAATGGGATATCAGAGGGAAACATCAGAGCCTTATTTTAGAAAAGCCTGCTGCCTCATCCTTATGGCCCGGAGGCCAGGAGGGAACCAGCAGGAGAGTGGGGAAGTTGCCATTCACCCACTGTCCCATTGGTGCCTTTGCTGCATCAGGGTGATAGGGGGGATTTTTACAAAAATAAGCGCTAACAATTAAGTGCCAGATAAATAACAGAATCCAACTCCCAGCAATTAACAGTCCAAGTCAAAACCAGAATATCTCACGGAAACCAGATGCCAAACCCAAGGGAACAGATTAAGCTATTTGGTAGAATGGGAAGGTTATAGACCTGAAGATCGGTCATGGGAACCTGCGTCCAACTTACATGCTCCTGAGTTGGTTCAACAATTCCATGATAGTTACCCTGATAGGCCTGGCCCATCGGAAGAGGGGGACCATGGGGAGGGGGATAGTGCCAGGACCCTGCCTGTCACAGAACCTGACTCTGAGGGGTTAAATGACAGACAGACACCTTTATTGGCATAAATAAATAAATAAATAAGTAAAATAGACAATGGACAATAGAGAATAAAATACACAATTGGGAAAGTGTACATGCCCGAACCAGTATCAATTAAAAACAGGGAAGGATGGAGGGAATATGGGAGTATTGTAATAGAACGAGAGCAAGAGGGTGTTCCCATGTATCCTTATATTTGTCCAGCCAGAATTGACTGCAGACCATCCAGAATGAATGGACTATATTTGGGGGTGTTGAACAAAAGGCCCGTTAAGTAACTGTGGCCTGCGTCGCTGGATTAACAGATAGATAAATGTGGCAATCTGCCTAGTGTGGGTTTTGTCTAAGCCTGAGAGAAGATTATGCAAAATGATCTCATCCTGGTGACCAGGGAATCTAGCAAGATGTGGCTCTAGGTGGGAAGCGCGGATGTCCTTATATACAGGACAGTATAGGATCATATGCGCCAGAGACTCGATGGTCCCTGAATTACAGGGGCATAACAGAGTCTCTAGTGGTAGAGAGCCAAATCTCCCGTATAGGACATTAGAGGGGAGCACATTACATCTAGCTAGAGTGAAAGCACGTCGTTCCTGTGGATTCTCTGAAAGATGTAGGTAGCTGGCCGGCTTGCCAACACGTAGTGGGAGTTGTAGACTGAGAGGACAACATGCTTTAGAGGCTGCTGCAAAAAGGTCTTGCCTTTCAATGTCTAGCAGTCTAAGCTTTAACAGCCTATAAGCCTGCATGAAAGGTAGTGCCCCCAGTTGATCAGGTGAAATGCCCAGTGCCATAATTCTTTGGAGAAACCGTTTAAGGCCAGGAGAGTAAAAATGGTCGGAGAGAATGCCCTCTATCAGAGGGTCTTTATGTGAGGTAAAACAAATTCTCAGCCAGTATTTAAATTGTCTTAGCTGTGCCTGGGTGTTCAGTCTGCTGAGTCCAGCCTCCAGACAGAGGGCTGCATAAAGTACACAATGTGGAACTGCCAATATTTTATAAAGAAAAGTGGATTGAAGCCTTTCAACCAGTGGATCAATGGCGTCCAGCCAAACTGGTACCCCATATAGCAGTTGGGAGATGACCTTGGCTTTGAAAACCTGCAGAGCACTGGGGATATGTTGATTACCCCATATATAAAAAAAACAGTAGATAGCTTGGATGGCCAGTCTGGCTGAGTTGATAGTGATATGCCTATGTCTGGCCCAGGTGTTACGGTAAAAAAAAATTAGACCTAAGTACTTAAATTCTTTGACTTGTTGTATTGCTCTCCCATGAAAAATCCAAGAATGGAGTTTCCATGTCTTACTGAAAACAACTATTTTGGACTTACTGTAATAGAGGGACAGTTTGTTGCAAGAAAGATATTTGATACATTCTAAAATTAATCGTCTTAAACCTATCTTGGTGCTGGAAAGTAGTACCATGTCGTCTGCGTACATAAGAATGGGCACTGCCAAATGGCCCAATCTTGGGCAGTGGCTGTTTACTCCTAGCAATAGAGGAGCAAGGTCACTGATGTACAGATTGAATAGGGTGGGGGCAAGAACACAGCCCTGTTTAACTCCTCTGTTGATGGGAACGCTGCTGGAAAGAGCACCATTGCTGGAAACTCGAATGCAGCAAGTGTTCTCTGTGTGTAACCTTTGGATTAAAAAAAGCAGTCTTCTGTCTAAGCCGGCAGCCCGTAACTTGGCCCATAAAAGTTCCCGGTCGACAGAGTCAAATGCAGCTTTAAGATCTAAAAAGGCAGCATATAGTTGACTCTTCATATGGGCAGTTTGCTTGGCTATAAGATGGGATAATATTAAACAATGGTCCACTGTGGATTTATTCTCACGAAATCCTGCTTGCTCTGGCCCAAGTATGTTATTATCTTTTATCCAGGAGTTGAGTCGAATCAGGAGGTGGTTAGCATATACCTTGCCCACGACTGACAGCAGGCTGATTGGTCGATAATTGCCCGGCATTTTCCTATCCCCCTTTTTGAAAATGGGTAAAATTATAGATTGAACCCATGACTTGGGCATTATCCCAGATCTATCCACAAAAGTAAAAAGATCTGCCAGAATAGGTGCCCACCAGTCAGCATAAGTTTTGAGTAAATCAGGAGGAAGTTGATCAGGACCAGGGGCCTTTCCTGATTTCAAGTTGTTTAGTAGCTGCTTAATTTCTGAGATGGCGACTGGGGGCCAATCAGGTAAATCATTAGGATTAACCATGTTTGAAGGAAGGTTGGACATACAGTCATCGAAAAAGAGAGACCGAAAATGGTCTTCCCAGGTGAGGGAGGAAATTACAGAGATTGGGTAAGTTTTAGAATGGAAAAATCCTGAGATCAATTCCCAAAAGTGCTTTGGGTTCCTACTTTTGATGGCCTTGATTAACCTGTCCCAACAGGCTGCTGAATGGTGTTTATGGCTAGATTTGATGGCCTCTGCAAGTTGATGCTTGACAATAAAGTATGTGTGGGGTAAAGAAACACTATTAGATTTTTGGAAGGTATGATAAATTTGGCGTAATTCTTTCTTTAGATTGAGACAGGCCATATTGAGTCCCTCAGGAACGACCCTTAAATTATGGGAAGCTGAGGTAGAAGGTGGCCGTCCAATGCAGGCTGTTAGAGTTTCTACAAACTGCTCGTATCTGTCTATGCAGGCCAAAGGGCTATCAGTGACAGAGAATGTAAAGACATCTAGTGGTGGGTTGCTCTGGAGGAACTTTTCAAAGAGAGTTTTGGTGGCAGGGTCCCATTTTATTTTAACTGCACGCAGTGGTGTGGAAGGGGAGTGTGGGAGCATTGTATTAGATTCAGGAGGTGCGGTGTGAATGGCGAGAGTGCAGAGTATGGGGAGATGGTCACTAGAGTCAAGAGGTATGACCTTAAAACCAAGGACAATGGATAGTAGTGGAACAGGTATCAGTATATAATCAATCACACTTGTTCCATGTGGTGAAATGTAGGTGAACTCGCCATCGAAATTTAGGTCAGCTAAGCCGTTTAGCCAGAGGAGGCTTCTTGAAATGCTGAAATTGGCAAGTAGATGACCAGCATGATTAATTGATTTGTCCTTGGAGACTCTCGTCCAGGAAAAGTAGTCAGGACAGGAGTTTCCTACAGTTAAGACATCTGCTGACTTGAATACCTCGAGGCCAGACCCCACCCTGGCATTAAAGTCACCTGCCACCAAGCACCATGCTTTGGGAAACCTAATTTCGGTGTTTACCAATGCTTGAGATAAGTAGCTCCATTGCAGTTCTCTATCAGCTTTCTTCTCGGTAGGAGGAATATACACATTTGCTATTAATAGGTCTTGGGTCAGAGTGCTTACTCTAATAATCTGCAGTTTGCAGTGACTGTCAGCCATGAATACTAACTCCGAGGGGATATGTTGTGCAACCAATATAGCGAGGCCACCTGAAGGACGGCCCCTAAGCTTCTGCTTAGAAGCTGGGAGGGAGTAAGCGTGGAATCCATCCAGAGTAATGTCAGAGGTGGACCAGGTTTCCTGGAGGAGAATAATCCCTTAATTCAGTAGAACCCCTCTGGACTCTGGATCTCGCATTGTCCTCGTCCATCCTGCTACATTCCAAGAGAGTATACTTAAAGGATGGAAATTAATCTGATGGGGGGACACCCACGGGGTGTCAAACCAACTGAGTGGATTGGTCAGTGGATGGGGGCTCTACACAGGTGGGGGACCGCTTTGCCGGTAGTTGGGTGGAATATACCACAGCCTGTTCATACAGTGCACAATGGGAGGGTTCCAACAATAAAGGGCCAGTGCATACGCACTGTGGGTCAGTCAATGTTATAGATTTGTAGGAAGTGATTACAGGAAGAAAATCAGTACATTGTGGGCAGTTGACCATAGTGGTTGTGGACCGGGGTGTAACCTTGTCAAAATGCTGAGGAGTCATGAGCTGTTCACTTGGGGGTATAGTCCTAGGATCTTTGGTGACAGCAGAGGTGGAGAGCTCACTTACTGAGTCCAGTTGTAAAAGCGGAGCCTCATTTAAGGGGTCTGCAGATTGAGATCTGTGTATGACGTGGTCTGTGGATAATGGTTCTTCAGCTATGGGGTTCGCCTTGACCATACCATCCTTTTTTTTTTAATTTATTTAATTTTGGCAATCGTCACATTACAAGAAATAGACAATAAGTAACAATATAGAGAATGTAGAAAAGATCTAACGAAGATCCGACAAAGAAATCCGCAAAAGAAAACACTTAACCTGAAACCTATAAGAGAGGAAAGCACAGAAAAGTACAAAAAGAAACAAAGTCACCCACCCTCATATGTGCATTGGTACCTCCAGATAAATTCAATAAAGTATCATATATTCTGACATGCTGTTTGTATCAAACTTCTCCCAACAGACTCGGTTTTTCCACTAAATTATTTAAATATTCTTGAAATTTTTTCCATCCTGATTCCAGATTAACATCAAATTTCTTACACCATCTCCTGCTTCTGTCCCCTAAATCATAATATCTTTTTAATCTAACTCTCCAGTCATTAATATCCGGTATTTTACAATCTTTCCACGTATTGGCTATCTCCACTCTCGCTGCCACTGTAGCATGTAACATGAGTTTCCTATCTATGGTTTTTATCTCATCCCCCATAATACTTAATAGGAGGCATTCTGGTTCTTTCTTAAATTGGTATTTTAAAATTTTCTTTAATTCCGAATAAATGTTGTCCCAAAATATTTTAATCAAGCTACAGGACCACCACATATGTATAAATGTTCCTGTATCTTTCTTACACCTCCAACATATGCTACTTTGATTTTTGTATATTTTTGCCAGTTTCTGGGGGGTAAGGTACCATTTGTATAACATTTTATAAACATTTTCCTTAATATCCATATTTGATGTTAGTTTCAAATCAGTTTTCCATAATCTTTGCCATTTATTTAAATAAATATTTCTTCCAATTACTTGAGCCCACTTTACCATAGTTTCTTTTATCTGTTCCTCCTTAGTATCCCACTCCAGCAACAGGTTATAAATTTTTTTAATATATTTTTCTTTTCCCTGCAGTATCCCTTCAAATTTAGTGATTTGTTTTTCGAATCCAACTTTTAAGTCTTCTTGAAATTTATAATTAATTTGATAGTACTCCAACCAGGTGTTTAAATGTCTCTTTATCTTTTCATAGTTTTTGAGCTTTAATTCCCCCTTTTTTTCCTCAAGGAACTGTTTGTAGGTGGGCCATCCTATCTCCATATTAATTTTTCTTAAAGTAAGGTATTCCAAAGGTGAGCACCACCACGGAGTTTTTGGTTCTAGAATGCCTTTATAGTTATACCATACTTTTAATAAAGAACGGCGAATTAAATGCTTATTAAACTCCTTGTTGTACTTCATTTTTTCGCAAAGCATATAATAGTGCCAACCAGAATGTAACCCATATCCTTCCAGATCTAACACTTCTGTATCCTCCAACTTTACCCACTCTCTCAAACACCAGAGGGCCGCTGCATTGTGATATAGTTCCATATCTGGAAGTCCCATACCTCCTCTATCCTTGTGGTCAATTAGTATTTTATACTTTATCCTTGGTCTTTTCCCCCTCCACACAAACTTCGAAATTTTCTTCCTCCAGTCGTTAAAGCAACTGGCACCCCCTAAAATGGGTAAATTTTGAAACAAAAAAATTAATTTGGGAAGAACCGTCATTTTTATTATAGATATCCTCCCTAATAGGGAGAAATTCATCTTCCCCCAAAAGTCCAGGTTTTTTTTTGATCTCTTTCCACACTTGTTGATAGTTTTCTTGAACTAGATTTATATTTTTATCCGCGATAATAACTCCTAGGTATTTCATTTTTTTAACAATTTTAATTCCCGTCTTTTCTTCCAGCTCTGCTCTATCCATAATTTCCATATTCTTAACTATTAAGTTTGACTTTTGGTAGTTGATCTTTAATCCCGCGATTCTCCCAAATTGTTTAATTTCTTCTAATACTTTGGGTACACTTACTTGTGGGTCTTCCAGTGTAAAAATTATATCATCAGCATAAGCCCTCAATTTATACTGATGTTTACCAATCGTTATCCCTTTAATTTCGTGGTTTATTCTTATTCTTTGCAGGAGTGGTTCCAGAGTCAAAATAAAAAGTAATGGGGATAAAGGGCACCCCTGGCGTGTGCCTCTCCCTATCTCTATTGGTTCAGTGACTCTTCCATTAATTATAATGTTTGCCTTTTGCACCGAATGTATTGCTGTGATCGCATTCTGAAATTTGGGGCCCAATTGTAAAGTTTCTGTTGTTTTTTTAAAAAATTTCCATGAGACCCGATCAAATGCCTTTTCGGCGTCCACTGCTAAAAACGCTGCCGTCTTACCCCTGTTAAATTCTAAGCATTCCATAATGTCTATGATATTCCTTATATTGTCTTTTATCTGCCTGCCCTTTAAAAAGCCTGATTGGTTTTTGTGTATAATTTCTTCTAATATTAATTTCATCCTTTTTGCCAGTATATTGGAAAAAATTTTGTAATCTGTATTTAGTAAAGAAATTGGTCGGAAATCAGCCGAAGTTGGAATTCCTTTCTTTTGTTTGGGGATTAATACTATGTGTGCCTCTTGCCATGAACTCGGGATTTTACCTGTTTCTAAAATATTGTTTATAATTTCTTTTAAATTAATAAAGAATGTGTCATCCATAACCTTATAAAGTTCAATCGGGAGCCCGTCGGGGCCTGGGGCCTTACCCGTCTTCATATCTGAAACCACATATTTAATTTCTGGTACATTAGTTGGTTCGTTTAATTTCCTGATCAATTCCTCCTTTATCTTTACTTTTTTCAAAAGGTTTTCATATATTCCTAAATTTTCAAATTCTTCTTGATCTTCTGTATACAGTTTTTGATAGAAAGTGCCAATTTCCTTGCTAATTTCCTTTTGATTAATAACAATATTCTCTCCTACCTTCAATTTATTTATTATCTTTTCTAGTTTTCTCTCTTTCAGCTGCCACGACAGGAATTTGCCAGGTTTATTGGCTTCATTAAAAAAATTATATTTCCAGAAGATATTTTCTCGTTCCATTTCTTTATCTACTATAAATTCATATTCATTCCTTAGTATTTTTAATTCCTTTAATATCTTATCTCTCTTTCCTTTTTTTGTCCATACTTCCTTTTCCTTCCTTTTAATTTCCGTTTCCAAATCTTTTTTCTTTTTCTCTTTTTGTTTCTTATCCCAGGCATTCTTACAGATAAAAAAACCCCTCATCACACACTTTCCCGCGTCCCATACTATGTTTTCATCACAACCTTTATTGGCATTATCTTTCTGATATTGAGTCCATATCTTTCTTGCTTCCTCAATAATTTTTTCATTTTTCAGTAGAAATGTATTTAACGCCCATCTTTTTTTCCTATTTAACTCTTCGGGGAATATAGATAAAGTAACCGGGTTATGATCAGAGAAAATTTTTGGTCTAATTTCGGTTTTTCCCGCTCTTATTGTTAACTGCTTAGAGATCCAGATCTGGTCTATTCTCGATGCTGTCCTCTTTGATTGTGAGTAAAACGTAAATTCTTTTCTAACTGGGTTTTTAAATCTCCATATCTCCACCAGATTCAGATTTTCATATAGGTCTACAAAACTTTTTGGCAAGGTTTTCCTACCTTGAGATTGCGTATCTGAAAATCTATCTATTTCCGGCTCCATCACTCCGTTAAAATCCCCCATCATAATTACCTTCGAATTATTAAATTCTAACAATTTTTTTTCTAAATCTCTGAAAAATAATGCTTTGGCTCCATTAGGAGCGTACACTCCCACTAAGATAATTTCTTCTCCTTGATTAATAATTTTAATCATAATCAATCTTCCCTTCTCGTCTGACCATAGAAATTGGGGTTCCCACTTCGCTTTAACATAGATCACTATCCCTCTTTTCTTTTTTTGATCGGCTGATATAAACTCCTCCCCTAATTTCGGATTCTTAAGAACTCTTACATGTTTTTGATTTATGTGGGTTTCCTGCAAACAAATTACGTCCCATTGTTGTCTCCTTAGGTTGTGTGTTATTCTGTTTCTCTTCTTTTTATTATTTAATCCATTCACATTAAACAAAATTATTTTAATTTGTGACATTCAGAACAAAATTTTATTATTATAAATGTTAAATCTAAAATGGTTGAGTCTAGACTCTTAAGACAAAAAAAAGGGAGAATCTAGAAGAAGAGACTGTTCAATTGGTCTGCTCAATCAAATATACTTAGTAAATACCCTTTACAACTAAAGCAAGAAATATTTAAACTACAGTTCTTATATTATTGTTGTTTTGGACTCCGCTGCTTCTTCCGTCTCTTTTAGCTGGGTATCTTCCTCTTGTTCTTCTTCTGAGCTCTCCGAAAGGTTGTCTTGTTCTTGCGTGGCTAAGTTCTTTGGGGTTTCCCCCCCCCCAGCTCCTGCCAGTACTTCCTCCAGAAAATCTTGGCATCTGTCTCTGTCTCCAATCTCTTTTTTTTCCCTTTATAGAAAAAAGATAAGCCTTCAGGGTATTCCCATCTGAAAGAAATTTTTTTTCTCCTCAAGGCGTTGGTCAGGAAGGAATAATTTTGTCTTCTTTTCAGTAATCGAGGGGGGATTTCTTTTAGTATATAAACCTCCGTCTGATCTATGACTAATCTTTTTTTGGCCTTTATTTGTAGGATCTTGTCTTTCAACCAAGTTGAGTAGAATGTGACCAAGCAGTCTCCTGGCCAGTTGTTCACCTTTGCTTTCCTCGAGCTAACCCTGAAGGCCTTTTCTATGTGTCCTTCTATTTCTGCTTCTTCCATATTCAGCCACCTTGAAAGTTTTTCTGCCAACAATTTCTTTATATCCTCTCCTTCCGATTCAGGAATATTTCTAAATCTCAGAATTTTTTCTTTGGATTTCATTTGTAACATTGCAAGCGCATCTAAGGAGGCTTCCTGAATAGCTTTATGGTCTTCCAATTCTTTTTTTGTCTTTTCCAGGTCTTTCTTCAACTCTTTCCTATCCTTAGAAGCTTTTTTAAGAGTGTCCTCCATATTTTTATTCTTTTTCTGAAGTTCCTGTATCTGGCCTTCTCCCAGTTGATCTTTTTCTCTATTCGCTGCCTCTATCAATTTATTCTTTAATTCTTCCTTTTCTTTTTGATCCGCAGCTGCCCTTTCTTCCAGTTTGTCCAACCTGTATTCCACTTTTGAGATCCTCTCATTAAGGTCATTCTTTATTTCTGCCATATCCTTTTTCAAATCTCCAATGTCCATTTTTAAGCCGAGTATTAGATCTTTCAGATCTTTAAAGTCTTTGTTTTCCCTAGTGTCCAAATCAATTTCAGGCAAAGAGCCCTTCCTGTGCTTCGTATCTGGCCCCATTGATGGGTTTTTTAGCTTGGATGCCATTCTAGAGTCCTGTTCTAACTGGTAGTCCTTCTTTAATATAGCTTTTATACTTCGTCCACTAGATGTCAGTAACGGCTGTACAAACACTACTACTCGTTGTTTCCCTTCCAACTATCAGCTTCCTGGAGGAGACGCTGAGTCATGCCTCCGCCCGTGTGTCTCCCATTATTCTTGAAGAGACGCCAAAGATCCCAGTCTGCAGCAGGTAATCTCTCTCCCTTTCTCAGTGGAGTGCCCTTTCTCTCTTCTTCCCCGTCTCTGTGTTGTTTTAACTTTGCCTCCCACCGCTCTTCTTCTCTTCAACAATTTGGGACAGATGGCGCTTTAAAATCACATAGCTCTCTCCCCTCTTCCCCACTTGTCTGTTGGGGTCCTCTTCATTGAATTTATCTCCTGTTTGATTCTCTCTCTGTTACACCTTCAACCTTCAGCCATAAATCTAACTCTGCAGCTGTAGTTTCCTACGGTTAACTCCTTCCTCTTCTCATTCACCTCTTACTTTAGCTATTTTGCAGGGGTTTGTAAATTATCTCCACCAGCTGCAAGAGTATTTTTCCATTTTATATAGTTCTCAGGAATTTTACCTTGGATAGCCGTGTCTGCTCTTAGGCTTGTTCTGCTGAGAGTCTGTTGTAGGTTGTCTCAGTGTTCTGGACTCCCCCTCTGCTCGGTTTCCTCTGAAAGCGAGTGGTAGTGAAAGTCCACACAAACAAACACAGCCGACATCTGGTACAGGATCACCTCCTGCCCCTTTTGAGGGGATTTCGTAAGCCTTCCGAGTTTCCCCCAGAGATTTCTCAGCAGTAAACTCCCCCGGGCTCTCAGAGCTCCACAGGAGCGTGGCTTTCATGGCTCAAGGCTCAACCGGAAGTCCGACCATACCATCCTTTATTGAAGGACCAGGTGTGTTGTGGATCTGTTGTTTGCAGGGAGCACTGGAATAGGACTGGGTTTCCATATTTTGTTGCTCGGCTGGAGGTGTTTCCAAGGGTTCCTCGTCGGTCTTATTGAATAGTAAAAGAGCTTTCTCCAGTCTAAGAGTCTGTACTGACATTTGAGCCATGTTGACCGCCTCACAGGGAGAGTGGGTACAAGCGTCCACTTCAAGCACAGGGGGTTTAGTGTGCTTGGATAGATTAGCTGTTCTACCAAGTAGTGGCACGGGAGCGGGTTTGTCATTCTCATTAGAGTTGGAAAAAGTAAGGGATGCAGACTGTTGTCTAGGTCGGTGGTGAGGCAGTAAGCTTAGGGGGACCTCATCAGTAAAGACTCTTTTGAGGCTTATGTGGAGGGTGAGTAGAAAACCAGACATCCTGAAGAGTGTCGACGGAATCAAGGAGCTGGCGAATTTAAGTAGCAGCCTTAGTTTGCAACTAGGGGCAGGCAGTCTCTCATGTCCCTCAAGATCGATAGAGCACTCATCCATGCGAAGAAGACAGCTGAGTGAGTGAATAATCTGCGCTCTGTTCCGCCATCTCCCCTGATTTACTGGAATGGTTGCAATTTCCAAGTAGATTTGTCTCGGTTGCAGGATGCGCAACAATGACCCCCGCTGGGTATTGGCGGCCTTGGCAGGTCCTTGAGGCGAGGCCTCCACAGAGGGAGATGGAGTGACATATGGCCTGGGGTAGACCTTGTTATTTCTATTAGACAGATGGTCATCAGGATGGAGTGTTGATGGCCTTGAAGAGCCATGTTGTTTTGTAAGGTGATCCAGCTTAGAAAATATTGCCATCACGGCTTTGCCCGTAAGCACAGCATAATCCCCCAGCAAGCCAAGCAGTTTAGCGGTGGAGGGCTGCTCTTGGCCCTGCTCTGAGCTAGAGGTTAGACGTGCAGCAGTTCCTGGGGCAACTCCTGCCGTCACTGGAGTGGCATGGAAAGCAGCATGAAAATCATCTTCTGATGGATGGAGAGATTGGTCACATAACTGTGTTGTCTGCATCGGTGTTGAGTCTGAGCTGGCATTTTTAATCGGACCATCAGGTAAGATTTTTCCCGAGGAACAGCTTTCAGAGTGCAGTGGTAGGTCAGTCAGGGCTGAAGTAACTTGAGAAGTGGAGAGGACAGATGCCTTCGGAGTGTGAGAGTTGGGTGACTGTTTCCCACCCATTGTCCGGAGAAGATCTGATGCACTGACGTCTAAAACTGGAGGATCATTCTTAGCACTTCGAAGGGTCTCTTCAATGCGCAGCTGTTTAGAGGGCTTCGATACAGAGGGGCATCCTGAGGGAGTTCGCTGCCTTTTTGTCTTCCCCATTTGTTAACCCCGGGAGATGAACCAGGAGCAAAATGTTGATTGATGAGATTTAAAGGCACAGTAGCTGGCTGGAAACCGGTGAACAACAAATTGCTTTTGCTTTCCTTCCCTCGGGTTCCTTCAGGTTCTTAGGAGAATATAGGCAGCAGAGAAAGTGCAAGCTGTATCAGAAGGTATTTCTCTTCTGTCACACCAGATTGGGGATAGACAGGGGAGGGAGGGGGATCTGTAGAAATGTAGATTTACGGACTCAGCTTATCACACAGCTGCTCCAGTAAGGTAAACAAGCCGAGCTAAGGAGAATGGCAAGATAGCTTCCCAGAGTCAGACTAAACCAAAGTCCTATGGCTTGGTGGGGGATTAGCTTGTTGTCTTCGGTTAAAATTATAGTACGGAGTGGAAATATAGGATAAAAGCAAAAAATTGACCTTACTGACTGTCGGGCTCACAGCAGAGATGACTCCCATCCGCCATCTTCCCCCTCAGGGGTTAAAGGGTGAAGAGCTGCTGGAGGAGCCTTGCAGCTCAAGTCAGCAGGCAGCTGGGTCTGATGACTCAGCTGAAAACATATCTTCTCCCCCTAGAAGGGCTATGAGCAGGATTCTGCAAAGACATGCTACCAGGAGAGCTAGGGAAAGGGTCTTTGATGCTAGACAGGGAATCAGGTTGGGAAGCCCTGAGTACTAGCAGGAGCCTTTCTAGAAGTAAGGGTGTGTTCCCTGTTTTGGGAAAAAGCTGGTAAGCTCACCTTGAGCTCTCTGTGGGAGCAACGCATCATTTGAACTTGCAACCACGTTCCTGTCTGTGAATTTGGCTCTGTTTCCTGATTTCGGACTGGCTTCCTGGACCACGGCTTGGTCTGTTCCCTTGAGTTTGGCATCTGGTTTCTGTGAGATATTCTGGTTTTGACTTGGACTGGTATTGCTGGGAGTTGGATTCAAGACGTGAACTTGCCTGGCTTTCCACTAAAGATCTTGGCAAAGAACTGAATCCTGTTTGTGTGTGTGCTCTGTGTGTGGGGCTTGACACTAGCAGCTCTCTGGCCAGCTGGTCAGTGCTGGGGGGGGGAATTAAAAATAAATTAAAATAAATAAAGCGCCGACCAGACCACAGACCAGCTGGTCGGCGCTGGGGGGGATTAAAAATATTTTTTAACTAAAGCACTGACCAGCCCGCCGCCCAGCTGTTTGGCACTAAGGGGGGAAATACATGTAAATAAAACTTAAAAATCACCGACCAGCCTGCAGGCCAGGTGGTTGGTGCTAGGAGAAAAAAATAAAATTAAAAATATTTCAAAAGCGCCGACCGGTCCGCTGGCCAAGTTCTCGGTGCTTGGGGGTGAATTAAAATAAATTAAAGTAAAAAGTACCGACCATCCCACAGGCCACGTGGTTGGTGCTGGGGAGGGAGATAAAAATATTTTTAAAATAAAAGCGCCAACGAGCCCACAGGCTAGCTGGTTGGTGCTAAGGGGCAAAAAAATATATAAATAAAAATGAAAAAGTTCCAAGCAGCCCAAACGGCAACTGGTCCATACTGGGGAGGGGGGAATAAAACAACAATAATAAAAACGGACCAACCAGCCCAGGAGCCAGATGGTCAGTGCTGGGGGAGAATAAAAATTAAAATTAAAAAGTGCTGACTGGCCCGCAGACCAGCTGGATGGTGCTAGGGGAAAAAATAAAAATAAAAATATTTTTTTTTAAAGTGCTGACTGTCTCGCTGGCTAGCTGGTTAGTGCTGGGGGTGGAATTAAATATAATTTAAAATAAAAGCACCGAGCAGCTGACAGGCCAGCTGGTTGGTGCTGAGGGGGGAAATAAAAATAAAAATTTAACAAGCACTGACTGGGTTGCAGGCCAACTGTCAGCACTAGGGGGCAAAAATGTTTTAAATTAAATAAACCACTGACCAGACCACAGGCCAGCTGGTTGGCGTGGGGGGAATAAAAATATTTTTAAAATAAAAGCACCAACCAGCCTGCTGGCCAGCTGGTCAGCACTAAGGGGAGAAATAAATGTAAATAAAACTTTAAAAGCACCAGCCAGCCCACAGGGCAGCTAGTCCATGCTGGGGTGCGGGGGAAATGAAAAAGAAGCAACAACAACAATAAAGGACCGACCAGCCTGGGAGCCAGATGGTTAGCACTGGGGGGGGGATTAATAATGAAAATTAAATTTAAAAAGTGCTGACCAGCCTGTAGGCTAACAGGTTGGCACTAGGTGGGGTGGAATAAAAATCAAATAAAATTTTTAAAAAATTAAAAAATTAAATATAAAAATAAAAATGCACTGACCAGCCTGTAGACCAGCTGGTTAGTGCGAGGGAAAAAAATAAAAATAATTTTTTTTTAAAAAGTGCCAGCCATCCCACATGCCAGCTGGACGGCACTGGGAGGGGATAATAAAAATAAAAATAATAAAACACTGACCAGCCTGTAGACCAGCTTCTCTGTGTGAGGGGGAAAAATAAAAATAAAAAAATATTTTTTAAAAGTGCCTACCTTCCCACAGGCCAGCTGGATGGCACCGGGAGGGGGGAAGTAAAAAATAAAAATAAAAATAAAAAGCACTAACCAGCCTGTAGACCAGCTTGTCTGTGTGAGGGGGGAAAATAAATATAATTTTTAAAAGCGCCGAGCAGCCTGCTGGCCAACTGATTGGCGCTGAGGTGGAAAATAAAAATAAATAAAATATAAAAAGTGCAGACCAGGAAGCAGGTCAGCTGGTCAGTGCTACGGGAAAAAAAATAAGAATAAAATGTTTAGAAGTGCTGACCGGAGTGCAGGCCAGCTGGATGGTACTGGGGGGGGGGGAGGAATGAAAATAAAAATAAAAATAAAAATGCACTGACCAGCCTGTAGACCAGCTGGTTAGTGCGAGGGAAAAAAATAAAAATAATTTTTTTTGAAAAAGTGCCAGCCATCCCACATGCCAGCTGGACGGCGCTGGGAGGGAATAATTAAAATAAAAATAATAAAGCACTGACCAGCCTGTAGACCAGCTTCTCTGTGTGAGGGGGAAAAATAAAAATAAAAATTTAAAAAGCGCCGACCGGCTCACTAACCAGCTGGTCAGTGCTGGGGGTGGAATTAAATATAATTTAAAATAAAAGCACCGAGCAGCTGACAGGCCAGCTGGTTGGTGCTGAGGGGGGAAATAAAAAAAAATGAACAAGCACCGACTGAGTTGCATGCCAACTGGTCAGCGCTAGGTGGAGAAATATATATTTTTTAAATAGACAAAAGCACCGACCAGCCTACAGGGCAGCTGCTCCATGCTGCGGAAGGGGGGGGGGATAAAAATTTTTAAAAGGACCAACTGGCCCGGGAGCCAGGTGCTTGGTGCGAGTGGGAAAAATAAAAATAAAAATAAAAATAAAAAAGTGCCGACCAGCCTGTAGGCCAGCAGGTCAGTGCTAGGCAAGGTGGAATAAAAATAAAATTAAATTTTAAAAGTGCTGACCAGCCTGCATGCCTGGTGGTCAGTGCTAGGGGAAAAAATAAAAATAAAATTTTAAATAGCGCTTAGCAGCTCTCTGGCCAGCTGGTCGTTGGTGGCGGGGATTAAAAATAAATTAAAATAAATTAAAGAAAGCGCTGACTAGACCGGAGGCCAGCTGGTCAGCACTAAGGGGGTAATAAATGTAAATAAAACTTAAAAAGCCCCGACCAGCCCACAAGCCAGGTGGGTGGTGCTAGGAAAAAAAATTTAAATTAAAAATCAATATTTCAAAAGCACCGACCGGTCCACTGGCCAGCTGGTTGACGTTGGGGGGGAAATTAATATAAATAAAAATGAAAAAGCACCAAGCAGCCTGCAAGCTGGCTGGTGGACTCTGGGGTGGAAAAATAAAACAAAATTAAAAAACAAAAAGTGCGGGGGGGGGGAATAAAAATATTTATAAAATAAAAGTGCCACCCAGCCCACAGACCAGCTGGACGGCACTAAGGAGGGAAATAAAATAAAAATTAAAGAGCACCAACCAGCCGCAGGGCAAATGGTCCATGCTGGGGAAGGGGAAATAAAAATAAACAACAATAATAAAAATGGACCAACTGGCCCAGGTGCCAGATGGTCAGTGCTGGGGGGAATAAAAATTAATATTAAAAAGTGCCGACCAGCCCGCAGGCCAGCTGGTTGGTGCTAGGGTAAAATAAAAATAAAAAAGTGCCGACCAGCCTGTAGGCCAGCAGGTCAGCACTAGGTGAAGTGGAATAAAAATAAAATTTAAATTTAAAAAGCGCTGACCAGCCTGCAGACCAGGTGGTCGGTCCTAGAGGAGAAAATAAAAATAAAAATTTAAAAAGCGCCGACCGGCTCACTGATCAGCTGGTCAGTGCTGGGGGTGGAATTAAATATAATTTAAAATAAAAGCACCGAGCAGCTGACAGGCCAGCTGGTTGGTGCTGAGGGGGGAAATAAAAATAAAAATTTAACAAGCACTGACTGGGTTGCAGGCCAACTGTCAGCACTAGGGGGCAAAAATGTTTTAAATTAAATAAACCACTGACCAGACCACAGGCCAGCTGGTTGGCGCTGGGGGAATAAAAATATTTTTAAAATAAAAGCACCAACCAGCCTGCTGGCCAGCTGGTCAGCACTAAGGGGAGAAATAAATGTAAATAAAACTTTAAAAGCACCAGCCAGCCCACAGGGCAGCTAGTCCATGCTGGGGTGCGGGGGAAATGAAAAAGAAGCAACAACAACAATAAAGGACCGACCGGCCTGGGAGCCAGATGGTTAGCACTGCGTGGGGGGATTAATAATTAAAATTAAATTTAAAAAGTGCTGACCAGCCTGTAGGCTAACAGGTTGGCACTAGGTGGGGTGGAATAAAAATCAAATAAAATTTTTAAAAAATTAAAAAATTAAATATAAAAATAAAAAGCACTGACCAGCCTGCAGACCAGCTGGTTAGTGTGAGGGAAAAAAATAAAAAAAAATTTTTTTAAAGTGCCAGCCATCCCACATGCCAGCTGGATGGCACTGGGAGGGGATAATAAAAATAAAAATAATAAAACACTGACCAGCCTGTAGACCAGCTTCTCTGTGTGAGGGGGAAAAATAAAAATAAAAAAATATTTTTTAAAAGTGCCTACCATCCCACAGGCCAGCTGGATGGCACCGGGAGGGGGGGAAGTAAAAAATAAAAATAAAAATAAAAAAGCACTAACCAGCCTGTAGACCAGCTTGTCTGTGTGAGGGGGAAAAATAAATATAATTTTTAAAAGCGCCGAGCAGCCTGCTGGCCAACTGATTGGCGCTGAGGTGGGAAATAAAAATAAATAAAATATAAAAAGTGCAGACCAGGACGCAGGTCAGCTGGTCAGTGCTACGGGGGAAAAAATAAAAATAAGAATAAAATGTTTAGAAGTGCTGACCGGAGTGCAGGCCAGCTGGATGGTACTGGGGGAGGGGGGAGGAATGAAAATAAAAATAAAAATAAAAATGCACTGACCAGCCTGTAGACCAGCTGATCGGTGCAAGAGGGAAAAAATAAAAATAAAATATATATTTTTAAAGTGCCTACCATCCCACAGGCCAGCTGGATGGCACTGGGAGGGGGGAAGTAAAAAATAAAAATAAAAATAAAAAAGCACTGAGCAGCCTGTAGACCAGCTGGTTGGTGCAAGGTAAAAAATAAAAATAAAAATAATTTTTTTAAAAGCACCGACCGGCCCTCTGGACAGTTGATCGGTGCTGAGGTGTGAAATAAAAATGAATATAATATAAAAAGTGCAGACCAGCATGCAGGCCAGCTGGTCAGTGCTAGGGGGGGGAATAAAAATAAAAATACATTTTTAAAAAGCGCCAACTGGACCACAGGCCAGCTGGACGGTGCTGGGTGGGTGTGGGGGGGATAAAAATAAAAAATAAATAAAAAACACAGACTGGGCAGCAGGCCAGCTGGTTGGCGCTAGGGGGGAAAATAAATATCCCCCTTATCTCAATTTATAAATTTCAGTTTGAATAAGACAATATACATTACATTATTTCCACAGTGTCATATATTTCAAGACAGGCAGTCTTAGATATGCGCACAACTCTACACGCATATAGCATGCATGTTCACTGAGCACGTGCATAGTTTCTCATTTTAGCTCAAATTGTAACAGTTACTTCACTTTTGTTACCCAAGTTACATAGAATCTATAAATATAAAACTATCTTAATGCAAGCGATTTCCAGCTTCTAAATAACAAAAGCAAGTTTCAACAGTGAACTTGCCTCTGTGTCAGATCTTTAGTCACAGAGGAGACTCAAAATTAGTTCTCCTTTTTCTGATCATTTAAAAACACTGTGAAGCAAGGAAGTGGCTTTCTGTTCTTTTCCGAAAGTTGAAACGTACATGTAGTTTAAAAATTCAACATGACTATAAGCTTAGAAGCCTTAATGGTATATACACTGTGACCCCCCTCCTATCGCGGGGGTTAGGGACCCAACCTGACCCGTGATAATTGAAAATCCATGATATGCGGTTGCAGGTCAGTTTGGGCCTGGGGGGCCTAGCTGGGGACACTTTTCCTTGCCCCCAGCCTGGCGCTGCCCCAAAGGGGCCTGCAAGGGCCTTCCCAGGCCAGTTGGAGGCCCCATTCATGATTCAAAGCATCCCTGTCATTCAGTCACTAAGGGACATCCTTGTTCAAGTCCTCCAGGGTCTAGCATTCTACCCAAGCAAAGGCCTGAAGAATATGTGTGGCTTTATTCTTTAGTTAAAACTAAAGTCCATCCCCTCAGTGGACCCAACAGAAGGATGAGTGACTGCCTGATCACACCATCAGATTCACGGGTTGTGAACCAGGTGTGGTTATTCTCCATATTCAAATGTTTCCATTCCGAAGTGTTGCGTTCTGCACTGGCTGATTGGAGGAATTACAGGGCAGGTGAAAGAGTGCCCTTGAACAGGCTTCATTTCTAAAATATTGTTCTGATGTGTATCCCCCCTATCCCACCAGTTAGGGCACCACTGCTCCATAAGCAAAAAAGGAACTGGTGCAGAACTGGGATGATGCGATTCCCATGATTTTCTAGCACCTGCATGGCGGGAGCAGAGCTACCTTGATGACCTGCAATCAAGGCTGGTGGGTACCAATTTCCTGCCCGCTCTCTTCTGACTCCTCTGTGTTGTGAATTAATGTGGAGAAACCCAAGTTTCCAAACATGACTTCCCAGTGGAAACATGGTTTTCCTGCCATGTCGCCACATCTTCTATTCGTTCCTCTCCCATTCCAGCTTTTACCTAGTCCCTCCACAATTAGCTCTCGGCATGAAATTGCCATCATGAGACTCGAACTTCTTTGCCAACAATTGACAATTTTATCTTCTCCAAAGATCTAGTTTTGGTTGAATTTTAGAATAATCATGGACAGAACTTCCGGATGTTCTCTTCTTCTATGCAACCTTCAGACAGCCCAACTTTTCTATGGACAATGAGTCACATTGTGTGGCACTGTCATCATCACTGCCTCTTTTTCCTCGTCGTCCTCCTCTGGCCACAGCTCCAGCTCCAGCTCCAGCTCCTCCTCCTCCTCTCAGATCTCCTCCTTCTATCATACAGCAAGAGGTGTGCAGAGACTGATGGGTTCCTGGTGGAAAGAGGTGGAAAACCTGCTCTGTCGTATCAGCTCTGATGACCACAGGGTTTTTCGCTACATTGTTAACATCACTGCCTCTTTTACCTCGTCCTCTGGACCTTGCTCCAGCTCCAGCTCCAGCTCCAGCTCCAGCTCCAGCTCCAGCTCCAGCTCCAGCTCCAGCTCCAGCTCCTGCTCCTCCTCCTCCTCCTCCTAGATCTGCCCCTTTTATCATACAGGAAAAGGTGTGCAGAGACTGATGGGTTGCTGGTGGTTCCTCCTCCATACCATAAAAACTGAGGTTGGCAGAGGAATCCTCCACCTACGTTCAGTCTCTGAGAGGAGCCATTAGCTACTTCGTTGTGTGGAAAGAGTGGAAAAACCAGCTCAGTTATATCAGCTCTGAAGACCACAGGCTTTTTCGCTACATCATCATCATCACTGCCTCTTTTTCCTTGTTGCCCTCCTCTGGACACAGCTCCAGCTCCAGCTCCTCCTCCTCCTCCCAGATCTGACCCTTCTATCATACAGCAAGAGGTGTGCAAAGCCTCAGCCAAGCTCCCAACTTGCTATGGGTTCATCTGCTGCTTGATTCCTGCTGGAAGAGATGGAAAAACCTGCCTCCTGCCTGGGAGGGGAGTCATTGGCTGCCTCCTTCCTCCTGGAAGAAGTGAAAAAACCTTCCCTCTTTGGATTAACACAGGCTTTTTCCTTGTCATCATCGCCTCCTTTTCCTCCCCATGGTCCTCCTCCTCCTCCTCCTCCTCCTCAGATTTGGTCCTTCTAGCCTACAGAAAGAGGCGTGCAGAGACGGAGGGGTTCCCTTGGATGCCTCTCCATGCCCAGTGGATTGGTGGTGGCCGAGGAGTCCTCAATCTGCCTCCAGTCTGAGAGAGGGGTCATTGGGTGCTTGCTTCCTGCAGGAAGAGGGAGAAAATCCTGCATCAGAATTTTCAGCTCTGACTGACATTGGCTTTTTCGTGACATCATCATCATCATTAACATCATCATCACTGTCCCTTCCAGCTCCTCATCATCTTCATAATATCAGCTCAGTCCTACAGTAGTATGGGGATAATTTCTCCCCCACCATTGTCACCACAAATTCCTCTGTGCTCTCAGTTTTGTCCCTTCCATCGTACAGCAAGAGGCATCCAGAGATAGTTGGGTTGCTGTTGGATTCTTCTTCATCCACAATGGACTACTATTGACAGACAAACTCCTGAATTGCTGTGGGATCATCCGCTGCTTGGTTCCTGCTGGAAGAGATGGGAAAACTTGCCTCCTGTCTGGGAGGGGAGTCATTGGCTTCCTGGCTCTTGACAAGAAGAAGCGGAAACACCATCACCAGGAGAATCCACTTGGTCTTACACAAGCTCGCCAGGATGTTCTCCAGGTAGGATTCTGCAATGGCTTTTCTTGGAGGTCAGCTGCATGCTTTGTGATCTAGATATTGATTGTTTCCAGCCATGCTTAGATTCCAAAAGCTGATGGGATCATGTGCTTTCACCCTAGGTATGGATGAGATGGAATGTGGCAGCCCAGTATAGAAAGCAAAAGCCCAGAGGGATGGAATTACTGGAAACATTGCATATTCCTTCAGCCACAGTCTGCCTGGAGATATCAGTTGAGGATCTCCATATGGCTTCACCATAGTAAAAAACTATTCACCCCTCCCAAAAACTGTATACTACTTTTTACAAGCAAGCTGAATCCTTAAGTGCAACTTGCTCCACAGCAAGAAAACGTTAATGGGCATAAAATAATACTATATATTTTAAAATGTAATGTTTTTTTTGGCAAAGGTGTAGAATCACCCCCTTGTTCAATTGTTCCATACAATTCCGGAGTTCCCCGGGAAACACCATGTGGGAATTTCCTCACTTGCTTACATAGCAACATTCGGGTTGTTTTCCAGCACACTTGGACTTCGCCTGGAGGTTCAGGGTGGGGACCACCTTGTCTTCTTTCCTGGCAATGCTGGGCTCAACAGGTAGGAGTCCTTTGTGATCTGCCTTGTGGAGTTTTCCCCCTTTGCTCCTGTATTTCCCTGTCTCACAGGTAAGACTGTCAGCACTCAGCACTCTTACTGGAACTGTTTTTTTCCCAGTGGGGAAACCTGCATACTGTTGGATAATTCTCAGCAAAGTACATGATGGCATAAATATGTTTCCATCCACCGCATTCATGCCTGCATACCATATATCCATATTTTCTGGGAGGGTGTGTTCCCTTCAGCCTCCCCCTGCAGAAGCAATTTCCTCCACCTACAAGGCACTCCTGTTGTTTCTCTCCTCCTCTCCCTTTTGTCAATTTCACCACAAAATCCCTCTCTAAATTTTTTTGCAAATCCCTACCTTGCTTCTGAGGAGAAGTAGTAGCATCGAAATGGCTATCCATCATCATGTTGAACTCGATTTTATTTTCTCTGCTTCTCTGTTTGCCTCCCAGGAATATTGGACTTCCTGACTGACAGGTTCTCATCCTTAACGAGGGTTTTCCGGGCAATAAGGCATTCTAGTGTAAGTTGCTGGACACTCTGGACCTGCCCTCTTGGAGGTGGGCTCCATAATTATGTGTTCCTTAGGACATTGACCATTCTTAAATTACAGACACAAGACTGCTAGCTTTCCTTTGGAAAATTCCCAAAGGACCTGGAAGGTCTACAGATCTGGAGGCTAGCTTCTGGAATATTCCAGGCACCCATGCTGACCAGAGAGTATTCGGAAACTGTGTACAGAAAATTCTCATTTCTGTCAAGATGCACCTGTTTTCTAGAACCTCTCTGAATCACAGAGCTCGGATTGATAAATATGCTCTTTGGAATCTCCTATTTGTGTGGTAAGAAAAATCTTGGAATTGGCCAAGCAGAATGGCCATTGTTTTTAAGAATTCTCAAAATGTAGTTCTCATGAATCCCCTTTGAACAGATTCTTAAAACTTCTGGATTGCGTTCCGTAGGTCTCTTTCTGGTGACAACTTTGGGAGTCTTTCAGGTCACATTCAACAGGTTATTGGAACCAGAGACTGACACCTTTGCTAAGAGATGGCGAAGCTATGCCCCCTGTGGTCTGTTTTCCAACAGGTAAAGGTGAGGAAGGAACTCTTCTTTGGCATCATGGCTTCTATTTTCCATGTCCATCCAGTGGAAGCGGTTGCTTTTTTTATCCAAACCAACACCTGGCAACCCAAGGTTGGGAACCCTTGCAGTAGAGCAGTGGTGGCGAACCTTCGGCACTCCAGGCATTTAGGACCACAACTCCCACAGTCCTTTGTCATTGGCAATACAGGCTTGGAATTCTGGGAGTTGTGGCCCCAAACATCTGGAGTGCTGAAGATGTGCCACCACTGCTGTAGAGTGTGTAACTTGTGGGAATGTCTCTGCTACGTCCACACAATAAGCCTATAGAGTGCAATCAATACACATGCATGCATGAACAATCCTTAAATGTCCATGCACAACAGCTACTATTCTCGTTTTGTGAAAGACATGCCCAGGGGTGTAATTTCCTGAATTCACACCAAATATTCTCATCCCCCCTCTCTTCCTCTGCCATTGACAGTTGCACCAACTTTGTACTTGAGAAATGACTGCAATGGGAACAGTAGAACTCCAGACATTTCTTAGGGCCTTTTTACACGACCCCTAAGATCCGCTGGCCACTTAAATTCGGACCAGAGATCTTAGGGGTTCGTCGCTCTTCCTGTGTCCCCACCCCCTCCGCACTTCCTGGTTGCTGGCTGCGTGAGGGGAGGGAGAAAAAGAGAAAGAAAAGCATGCCGCTCACCTCGTTCTGCCTCTCGTCTCTGTAAAAGTAGCTCTTAAAGGGGCGGGAGCCAAAAAAACAACAAACAGAAGCAAGGAGAGCCCCGCACTCACTATCCTTACGCCGGATCAAATAATTTTCACCTCCAAAGAGCAGGGACGTGCTAAAGTGGGCGGGGTCGCACTTAATTTCCTGTTAACTCCGGAGCTGGTGGGTAAACATTTTTAAGCTCCGGAGCTGGGAGCCATTTGCCCCGGAGTTTAGGGATCGGGTATAAACACCCTTAGTTACAATTATTATTGATCTATTCTGCTCTCTGTCTGTTTGTTCATCATCTCTCTTTAGTTTACCTAGACAACACAGGTTATACCAAAAGCAGCTTCAGTTAACAGAACATTCAGTGTAATGATCAGAATTCTTTGGCTTCTATAGGCCAGAGGAGGCGTCAGCTTCTCTCTCTCCTGGGAGTGGAGTCGTTGGCTGCTTCCTTCCTTCCCACTGGAAGAGATGGAAAAACCTGCTCCAGGGTTACTGACTCAAAGGCTCTCTAGGGTTTTAGGTAGGACCCTGCTTTCGTTTTTCTCAGAAGTGCTTCATATGCTTTCTGGTTCCTATCGAAATCTGACTGTTTCCAACCGTGCTTAGTTTCCAGAATGCTGACATCCTGTGCCTTCACGCCTGGTCCGGAAGAGGTGGGATGTGGCAGCCCAGTGTGGAAACCGGAAGAGAACCTCTACAAACAACATTTTCTGCACCTATTATGGAAAGGCATGCCTCAGTATCGCTAGATATGTTGCTCAGTGAACTTAGTAGCTGTTCCACCTACAGCCTACTGGAGAATGTGCTACTATGGGAACTTTAGAGAGAACAGGGAGCTCCTACTTGAGTTAGATTTGATGAATTATTGGAATCAGGGATTGACCCTCTTGGTCCTTTGGCCCGAGCTCTGCCATTTGGGGTCTCACTTTTGAAACAGATAAAGGCGAGGAGTAACTCTCCTGGGACATCATTGCTTCCATTCTCTGTATCCGTGCCACGGAATCTGTTTCTTACACACCAAGATGCTTATGTGTTAAATATTCCAAGTTCTTGAATACGCTCTTGCCCGTGCATATGACTGCTCCCAACCTGGCTGATGATTTAGCCTTTTACACTGAAACAATTGTGCACATCCCAGAAAGAGCTGCTTAAATTTGGATACCCTTCTGTTTGGAGAGGGCAGAGCGGAGGCTCAAACTGTAATGCTGACATTTCTCAAAGAAGCCTTTTTAGAAAACTGAGCTGGGATGATTTCTGTAGCCCCTCGCCTTGTTATGAATATGCGAGAGAATCTCAATACTTCCCTTCCATCCAGTCTTGTTTTTCTCTCTGTTTAATGTCTTGCAGATGAAATGAGTAGTGGGTTAAATCCATGTTGTTAACAGGCTCGAGATGTCACATGTTATTTTGTTGCAGAGTTTATGAAATCTTTTGCTGGGAGGTTGTTTTGGAGGTTCTTTACTGGAGGCACATAGCAGCAAGGTCTGCCATGGTCCCCCGTCAACTCACGCCAATCATCCTTCCAGACCAGATGACTTCAAACGTCCTTTAAGCCAACGGGTCTTCCCACTGATACTTCATGGTTACCACACCAGCAGGATGGGAAGCACCAGTTTCACGCCTACAGCTTGATCAGCAATAGGTCCACAGAAGCTTCTTCTGGGAGGTGTGATCCAAGAATACTTGAGCTGCACACCCTCGATAACCTCATTACAAAGTCTGAAGGGAAAACGTCTCCGCAAAAGCACGTTTTACAAGGCCTTGATCAACAGCCTGCTCTGTCTCGCTCATCCCAAGGAGAGACAATAGGCCTTCAGAAAAGGTAAGATGGAAAGAGTAAGCAGGAAGGCAGTTGTCTGCACAGGGAGGGGGAATGGTATTAAGAGGACATAAGTGTGGGACCACATAGCAATTGTTTATACAGGTATATAACGTCTCAAAGCAAGGGGAAAGCAGATTTGATCCACAAAAGCTCACCTTAAAATATAGCAATTAGTCTATAAGGTGACATCATTTTTGTCTTCTTTTTCATTTTTCATTCCTTTTGGCCAGATCTGCTAGCAGAGACTAACACCACTTCTGAAACTACAACTATGGAATGCCTCAGGGAAGGAGATTTTAGAGAGAGAGAAAAGATACTTGCGGGACAAACATGTACCCAGCCTTGTCAGTGGGTATACCTATGTTGCATTCATCAAGCATCCAAGACAGGTGGGTGGTCTAATGAACCATGTTTCCAGGGTTTTGGAAACGTGAGATCTATGCCAAGAATGCAAATGTGACCTCCAGGAAAATGTCTCTGTGTTGCTAGAACTGTTTATGAGAATAGCAGCTGGATCCAGAAGTATGTGTCTTTTCCAGGGACACAATGGTGGTAGAACGGAAGATGTTTTGTTAGTAGAGATGGGCACGAAATGCTAAAATATCATTTTATTTCATTTTATGTTTTTTTACGTGTGTGTATGTGTGTGTGTGTGTGTAGTGCTTGTATAATTTGTTTCTCTCCCCCAAGCCCCGCGCACTAGCTGATCAGCGCTTGGGGCAGGAAAAAAGTCCCCCCTCCCCAGTGCCTATCAGCTGGCGCACAGAGCTTGGGGGAGGGGAAAAAAGTTTTAAAAGTCCTTTGCTGCAACTCCTTCTGATGCTCTTTCATTGCTGGGAATAGGAGGATAAATTACAAAGCAGATCTGTCATCTGATCTCTTTAGTAATGTCCTTGGCCATGTCTTCTGAAATTGAAACATATTAATTGATCTTACACCTTGCTACACTGTTCTGCAGAATCAGCCTTTATCCTTTCTTTGATTGCAAGAGACCGTCTTCATCATCTGAATACAGATCTTGCAACACTTCTGCCTTTTTAAGAGGTTGTAGTCTGTATAATGATGAAACGATGCTAGCTCATGCTTGTGTCTTTGTAGCCACATTTTGGTGGATCAGAAGCTTGTTTCTAGTAGGAACCTGGTTTTGGGACTTGGTACCAAAGACTTGGAGTTGGGTCATCTAATGAGCAGCCGTGTGATTTTGTAACCCCTCTTCTCTCCCCCCTCCCCATTACCTGACATCAACCACAGGGGAATCTCTCCGATCTCGGTTTAGTCAGAACCTGGGAGCAAAGTGTACGACTGACACCACCCAAGACTGTCAGCCCCATCAAGGCACCTGCATCTCTCCACTCCCAGAAGCCACCAAGAGTCAATGGGCTGACGCCTCTCTGCTACAGCCAGACATTTTGTCACCCACACAATACTGGAGAGGGGCATACGGAGACAGGATTTCCTAGGTAGAGAGTTGACCATTCTCTACTTTGTGGGGTGCCCTGGGACTGTGCAGCAGGCCCAAGGCCACCCAGGCTGGTTGTACTCACAGGAGGCCCAGTGGCGAAACAAATTCCCAGCCACCACTGGGCCACACAGCCTTTTTCTAGGGGCTCCCTGGGACTGTGTAGTTGGCCTAAGGCCACAGTGGGGAATCGAACTCCTGATCTCTATCTCCACAGTCAAATGCCTAAACCACCAAGCTAGCCAGCACTGTTAAACAAAACTAAACCAATAAAAAGAGCGCCACTCATTTGTCTGCAAGCAAGCAAGCAGGGACACCCTGGGAGAAATCCCAGCCTTGTCTCTGAAAAGAAGCTTTTTCATTTCCCCAGGAAAACAAGATTGGAGTGACTGCCCCTCTGCCACCATTTATTACTTTCCAATTCTTTCCCTTTATAGGTGGCTTGAGGGTATCCTTCGCTTAGACACCATGCCTTGAAGATCCGTTTCACCGGGCAGGCGGTTAGACTGCTGCCATAGAAGAAGATGTTCGCACATGGACTCAGATCAGATGCTGTCAGGAGGAGCAATACAACCATGGGTCTTACCCGGATAAAGAGTCAGATAAACTGGATCACCTCAACTGGGAATCATGCAGTCCAAAGCTCCAAAAGGCTAGCAGCTTGCATAATGATCTGCCGAAACGCTCAAGGAATGCTTCTGCCATCAAATCAATGGCATTCAACACGTTTTCCTTCTCACCACGGAGCTTCCCAAGAGAGAAGCAGCAATGAGATATGGAAATTAGGTCCCTGCTGAACTGCCGATGACCAATCAGAAAACCAAGCTTGCTCTGGGCAAGGTACAGAGAGGGCAAGCCCATGCCGCAGCAAACGGGTGTTTTTCAGTCCTTCAGGGAGGACATCTGTCCATAAAGTGATAAATAGACCACCTCCTTCGATCCTCAACATGACAGGCATGTTGAAATATCAAAGTGTTGTTGCACCAGCCCCCTGCCACTGGAGTGTGGTGGGAAGCCAAGTGTGGAGAAAAGCTGTGTCTGAAGAAACAGATTATAGCCTGCCTATTTATTTATTTATTTATTTATTTATTTATTTATTTATTTATTTATCTATTTATCTATTTATTTATTTATTTCGTCATTCATTCATTCAAGAGAAGATACCTTAGCTACTAATTCTGTATTATAACCATTTGAATCATATCCCAAATGAATATGTACAGCAAATAAAATATATAATATATATCCATTAATAATAATAATAAACCGTTTCTTGGGGGGAAATGGTTCTTGCAGAGGGAAAGTGGAAGAACAGGGGGGAATATATTTACTTGGAGTGGGTGGCAACATCCTCCTTCACATTTCTCTGTTCACTATTACTCCTTGCTAAGGTGCAAATGCAGTTGGTTCTTCAGGAAAACAAGGGGGACTTGACATATTTCCAGTGAAAGGCTCATTAGCCATAATGCAAGCGTGTCCAAACGTTTTGCAAGGAGGGCCAGATTTGGTGAGGTGAAAATGTATGGGGGCCGACCATTCAGCTGCATTAGGACATGCAAGGAGGCGGGGAGGACGCTGCAGCAACGGAACCCGGGGCAGGTAGTCTGGGCAGGTGGCTGGGGGAAGGATGGAGGCAGGAAGGGCAGCCAAACCATAAAATTGCAAGCTGACCTCTCCATCTAATATGGGGAGGGTCCAGTTGGCAGAGATGTGTGACAGGCTGAGCTGGCAGGGAGAAGAGGCTGCGGGCCACTCAGAATTTGAAAACGGGCCGCATTTGGCCCCCGGGCCTGACTTTGGACATGCCTGCCATAATGGCTGCATAGAACCCAAGGACTCGAGGATACCCGGCAGGATCCTTTGATAGTAGGCAAAATGCTGCACCTCCGCTGCCTTGAGCGCCAACACATATTGGTTGTGGAGGGAATACAGCTTCCAGAGAGTCCTGACGTATTTGTCTTTGGCCTTCTCACGTTCTTTTTCTGTGGAGACAGCCGTGTAAGTGCAGGATCAGGGTGGGAGCAACTGCCTACAAGGCCATCCCTGTCGGCAAAGCCCTGCTACTGCCTGAGGGCTGTGTCCCATTACAAGTGTGCCCTGCAAAAGGCTGGCATTCCCCCTCTGCAAACCCCAGGGAGGGTGAAAGGATCTCTTCAAACAGAAAAGCACTGCGGCAAGGAGTTCCACAGTGGCAAACCTAGCTTAGTGCAATGGCAAAGAGGCACAACATAATGGGCCATAGGAACAAAACCAACCGTAAACTGATTTTATGAATGCACTAAAGGGTTCTGAAATAACTGGCTGGAAAAGGGTCTTGGCGCTGTGGTGGAGAGCCTGATGAGAACATGGGTCCTGGGGGGGGGGAGCTGTCAGGTAACAACAAGTCCCCTGCTATAGGTCTTTGGGAAAGGAACTGCTCATACTGAAAAGCATTTACATAAGTCTGTGTTTCTACCACGTTTGGAAAAGAGTGAATAGTTCACATAATGACACCTCAGGAAGGACACGGCAGAGCTGGAGAGAGTTTATTTATTTATTGAGAAGGTACAGGAAAAGGCTACCCACACGATCTAGGGGCCGGAGCAGTCCTTCTCTGAAGAAAGGCCACAATATCTGCAGCTTTTTAATTTAGAAAAATGGGCTAGGAACAAAAGGGTGAGTGGCAAGGCCATTATCATGCCCCCTCCTCCTCACCAAATTGTGCTGTTGGTATTTGGCGCCAAATTACAGATATGAGCAGAAGGCCACCAAGGCCCCATGGAAAACCACCAATCAGGTGATGCAAAATGTCCCCATGAACTGTTTGCTGTGGTTTGCAGGACATTACGTATGAGGGAAACAAGGGAAGCAGCAAGCAATGCTAAAAGTGCTTGCTTTAACTGGCATTTTGGCTGAAGGTTAGCATCAACCAGCGGTAGCAGAGGGGGTGGCCCACAGTGGATCCCAGAGGGGAGAAGCTGAACCCCAGACTAACCCATCCCACCCCATAAAAGTATGGCTGGTGTCAAAAGAATGGAAACCTTTCTACAATGGAACAGCACGAACTCATTCAGTCAAGTTGACTGAGGAAATTCTGAGGTAGACAAGATGGTCTCCTTCAGACCAGACCAATAGGGATTTTCTTCCTTAAAATGTCATGCTTGACACCAGGTTTTGGGCAGCTTTCGAAGAGGATTGGACAAACAGACAGGTGGACTTTTATTCCTCCGAGCAGCAAGGGAGACTGTCTGTGACTATCAGTTGCTGAGGGGCACAAGCAGCAGGAGTTGGCTACCATCCCCCCCCACTCCCCGTTGTGCTTGTGGGCTTTATCTCCGCAGGACTTCTGGAGCAGCCTCTACAGCAGCAGAAAGAAGGCAGGGCTGATCTCTTCTCGGAGGTGCTTCCTAAAGAGATTGCACCCACGCTCACCTTTGCTTGCCTCTCGGTATTTGCGCTTCGCCTGAGCACTGTCCCGGACACATGTGCGATACTGGGCCCTCAGGCGCTCAGGCTCCTGCTGTGTGGTCTAGAGCAACCAATGGGAAAGAAGTGGAAGGTTTGATTCATCAGCAGCCGCATAGCTAGTGTTCCTACTTTCTAGGCAGGCCACAGAGATTGGCCACTTGTGCTAAATAAACCCAAGTCCTTCTGCCTTGCTGTTCTGGGAATGCACTGCAAAGGCACAGTGGGCTGATGCAGCAAGTGCAACCCCAAATGCCCCATAGCAGGCAGTGTTGAGACACAGGGGAGCAGGGCAGAGAGATAGGCAGATGTACCCGGGTTAACTCCTGGCTCATTTGTTGCCATTGCTCACTGTAGCTCCGACGCAGTTGCTGCTTATCACGGATTAGCAGGTTTAGCTTCTGTAGGGGCCCGGAGGCCAGGGCTTCTGCATGGCGCTGTAGAACCTGGCTCAGTGCTTCTGTCTGCGTCACAAGCGACCACCAGCACTGCAAGGAGAGAGAAGAACTGTGCAAAGAGGCACTGGCAGAGGGGCAGAGGGGTCTTTCCCAGGCAATGTCAATATCTTCCGCTTCTAGTACAACCCACCCCATACATGGTGCCACATGGTAGATGTGCCAGGGCAACCCTTCCCCTTCCCAAGTGCGGATCACATCAGTGCCGTGGCAATGGGCAATGGCAGAGGTTGGGGCCCTGTTCTGGGTCCGGTCAATAAAGGTTGAGCAGCCAGTTCCAGTTTGCACAAGACAGTTGAAGCAGGACCATAATGGAGTGCAGCCAACAAACAAAGGTAAGCAGTAGGTGCAACAAACAATGCAAGGTACCAAACAAGCAAATCCTTATTTAATCTGAACTGTTAAATTTTAATTGTCTAGTCAGAGACGTGTGTATAATGGGAAGCTAACCTGCTGTCCCCCCGAGAGACTGATGGAGTGCTGAGTTGGGGAAGAAAAAATGAGTATAGGGGATGGATGTCCTTTCTTTTTTGTTTTCTCATGCAAGTGAACTTGAAATCCTTACATGTATCACCTCTTCCCCTGTAGCCCTTCTAATCTCGCAAACCGTATTGCTTCCTCAGAGTGCCGTCCAGCAGAGCTGTTTCGGGTGGTCCAGGACCTTCTTCAACCAAGAAATATGGTGGAGGTTCTGGACAACTCATCAGCCTGTTGTGACCAGTTTGCCGCTCACTTTGAGGAAAAAATCGCTCAGATTCGCAGGGAATTGGACTCCACTATTGATGCAGATTCAAGGGATGTATCCAGTGTGCCGTGCTTAGGTCCAGTTTTATTGGATGAGTTTCAATCATTGAGACCTGAGGATGTGGACAGGGTGCTTGGATCTGTCCGTGCTACCACCACGCCACTCGACCCTTGCCCTTCTTGGCTAATTGAAAGATCTGCCAGGGGGGTTCGCACCTGGGTCCAGGAGGTTGTTAACGCCTCCTTAAGAGAGGGAGTGGTCCCCACCACCTTGAAAGAGGTGGTGATTAGACCACTCCTAAAAAAACCAAACCTGGACCCAGGGCTGGTGGTTAACTACCGACCAGTAGCGAACCTCCCTTATTTGGGCAAGGTGTTGGAGCGGGTGGTGGCCGGACAACTCCAGGCACTGCTGGATGAAACTGATTTTCTAGATCCATTTCAATCTGGCTTCAGGCCGGGTTTTGGTACGGAGACCGCCTTGGTCGCCCTGTATGATGAACTTTGCCGGGAGAGAGACAGGGGGAGTGCGTCCCTGTTGATACTCCTGGACCTCTCAGCGGCTTTCGACACCATCGACCATGGTGTCCTTCTGGATAGGCTGGCCAGGTTGGGGGTTGGAGGCACTGCTCTGCAGTGGTTCCAATCCTTCCTGGCTGACCGTGTCCAGAAGGTGGTACTGGGGGACAGTTGCTCTGCCCCGTGGCGTTTACATCACGGGGTTCCCCAGGGCTCCATACTGTCTCCCATGCTGTTCAACATCTACATGGAACCGCTGGGAGAGGTCATCAGGAGGTTTGGGCTGAGGAGTCAGCAATATGCTGACGATACTCAGCTCTACCTTTCGTTTTCCACCAATCCAGGTGAGGCGATTTCTGTACTGAACTTGTGTCTGGGCCAGATAATGGACTGGATGAGGGTTAATAAATTGAAACTCAATCCAGACAAGACGGAGGTACTGTTAATGGGTGCTTTGCCGGACAGGTTAGAGGGCCATCTTCCTGTCTTGGATGGGGTTGCACTCCCCCTAAGGGACAGGGTCCGCAGCTTGGGGGTGCTTCTGGACCCCGGTCTAACTCTGGAAGCCCAGGTGGATTCGGTGGCCAGGGGTGCCTTCCTTCAGCTGCGGAAAATATACCAGCTTCGCCCCTACCTAGACGAGCACAGCCTCATGACAGTTACGCATGCACTGGTAACATCCCGTATTGATTACTGCAATGCGCTTTACGTGGGGCTCCCTTTGAAGACGGTCCGGCGATTGCAACTGGTTCAGAATCGTGCGGCACGGCTGGTAAGTGGTGGGGCCGCCAGGGATCACATCACGCCGATTCTGCGTAACCTTCATTGGTTACCAGTTGCTGCCCGAGCTGAATTCAAAGTGCTTGTTCTGACATACAAAGCCCTAAACGACTTAGGACCTAGATACCTGAAGGATCGCCTCCTTCCATATGAACCTACCCGGCAATTAAGATCTAGCCAGGGGGCCCTTTTGAAAGAGCCATCCCTCAAGGAGGTGAGAGGGATGGCCTGTAGACACAGGGCCTTCTCGGCAGCTGCTCCCAAGCTATGGAATGCCCTCCCGATTGAGATCCGCCTGGCGCCAACACTGATTACATTCCGGCGCCAGGTAAAAACCTTTCTGTTCCAGAAGGTTTTTAATTGATATAATATAGATTGTGGGTCCGCTGATGACAATTTTAGAACAATGATTTTAGTGTAAGGTTTTTATTGATGATTTATTGATATTTTATTCTTAACTATTCCAAATTGTTTTATTCTTTGGATTGTAAGCCGCCCAGAGACCTTTGGGTAGTGGGCGGCATATAAGTTAAATAAATAAATGAAATAAATAAATAAATAATCTAATTATTTAGACAGGTTCAGTTTGGTCCTTTCCCCCCTTCATTGTATACATGTACACGCACAATGCAATTGTGTAATCAGGGCTCGTAGTGTTGAGTCACAATTGGACATAGTGAAATTCTCAGAGATGCTTTGGGGGTCCCCTGAGACCCCTCCCAGAACATTCCTTGTGGGGTCAGGATAAAATAATTCATTTCCAGGACCTTTAAAAGAGCCAGAGACACAACTCAGGCTAATTCCCTGGGTTGACCGTTCATATTATCCACTGTGGTCTCAGGCTCTTGAAGGAGACGTCATGGATGACCGTCTCCACACCCCAGAACACCCCTCACACCCCCAAAATGACTTGAACTCTCTTACCTGTCTGGGCATCCTAGGCCTTAGCTTCCTTCCTAGTTCCCCCTTTTCCTCCCCCCCTCCTCTTTGGTCTACCTGCATCCAGGGACTCTTTTTTTCTCTCTCACACTCCCTCTTCCTCCCAACCCACTCTCTCTGAATCCGCCTAAAGACACATTCCTACACTGCTTCCTACCTCCCCCTTGGGCCACCATCTTGGGCACAGGATCATGGCATAAGGAGAAGGAGAACATGGCGACTCCCGAGGATGGTTGTGCCTTCCAAAAAGAACTCCAACCATTGATGGAATAAGGACATGAGCCCCCTGCACGTACACAGATTATCTCCAGCCAGAAGGCTTCCATTGTCTTGCCTCCACATTCACCAGGAAGTTCCGTCTCACAGCTCAAGATTCCTTTGTTGACTCTCCAAGCCACCCATAATGGCATGGACTCTTGAACAATGCTTTCTCCCCTTCCCCTATTCTCACACTTCGAATGGCCCATCAAAGAACAGAGAAGGCCTGGCCACACCTGGCAAACAGGTTAATCTGGAATCCTGTTTCAGGAGTTGGGAACGCCTCGAGACCTCCCCCAGGAGACCCTCTGGGCTGTCCTCATTGGATGTCCCCTGAGGACCACCTCTTGCCCAGCCCAGGGGTTGCATGCACCTCATGGGAGGGGGGAGGGAGGTATAAAACCTGGGTGCACTTTTTCTTCTGGGCCGACCATCCTGCCCTGCCTTGATGTGGGTTAGTTGGCCTTACCGTCCTTTATTGGGCCTAATAAACCGGTAATTTCTCTGGGCCTCTCTGTGTTGGATTTCTTTATTGGACCTTGGGGAATCCAGCAGCGTACAGTAGGGTTAGCCTACTGTGGACTCAACAGTAGGGGCATAGCCCTGGCACTTTCTGATCAGTTCCGTGCAAACATGACATCAGGACCAGGCAAGGTATTATTGGCTCGGCCGTGAGCGGCAGCAATTTCTCAGGCTAAATATTCCCAGCTCCCTAAGCCAATCCTCGTAGGACATTTCTTCCAGATTTTCAATCATCTTGGTCGTCCTCCTCTGTACCCGCTCAAGGTTGTCAACATTCTTTTTATATTGAGGTGCACAGAACTCGACACAGTACACCCGATGGGGCATGACCAGAGCAGAAAAGAGTGCTAATATCACTTCCCTTGATCTAGACACAATGCTTCTGTTGATGCAAACAAGAATCGCATTGGCTTTCTTGGCTGCTGCATCACACTGCTGACTCATATTCAATTTGTGATCCACCAAGAATCCCAGATCCCTCTCACAGGTACTATTTTCCAGCCAGGTGTCTCCCATCCATTATCTGTGCAATTCATTCTTCTTACCTAGATGCACCACGCTACATTTCCCTCTGTTGAACCCCATTTCGTTAGCTTTGGCCCAGCATTCTAATCAGTCAAGGTCCTTTAGGATTTTCATCCTATCCTCTAGGGAATTAGCAACCCCACCCAATTTGGTATCATCTGCAAAGTGATCAGCTTACTTTCTATTCCTTCCCCCAAGCCATTAATAAAGATATTAAATAGCACCAGACCCAGGAAAAAACCTGGGGCACCCCACTGGTCACATCTTTCCAAGCTGAAGAGAAGCCATTAATGATCACCTTTGGGTGTGATCAGTCAAACAATTACAAATCCATCTAACAGTGGCACTATCTATCCCACATTCTACTAACTCCATTGCAAGTATACCATGGGGAACCATATCGAAGGCCTTACTGAAATCTAGATAAGCAATATCCACAGTGTGGCCCTCATCCACCTGGCCTGTAATTCTATCAAAGAAAGAGATCAAATTGGTCTGGCATTACTTGTCTTTAAGAAATCCATGTTGACTTCTCGTAATGACAGCATTGCTAGTTAAATCATTACAGATTGTCTGCTTAATAATTTGTTCTAGGATCTTGCCAAGAATTGAAGTCAAGCTGACTGGGCAGTATTATTAGGGTCCTCTCCCCCCCCCTTTTGAAGATAGGAACAATATTCGCCCTCCTCCAATCTAGGGGGACTTCCCCTGTTCATTTTGGAGGGTGTCCAAAATGGCTTCCAAAGCAAGGTACATATATATTCTTGCGAAGCTGCAAGTTGTCAACATTTCATTGGTTACTCTTGTATGCCATATAAGGAAAGGGCTAACTCATATCCACAGAACACAGAGCTAAACCGGCATAAGGTGTGTCTTTAATGGCAACATCTCTTAATTTGTCTCTGGTCGCAAAACCGACACACTTGCTTTAGTCTTGTGTTTTGAAGCTGGAGCTTGCCATTATGTTCTTTGTATCAGCCAAGCTAAGCCCAAAGGTTAGATATTGGTGTGTAAGTAGGCCACTGGATCCCCGCATCCAACAATAGCCACTTGCAGTATTTATTAGAGCAGGGGTCCTCAAACCAGGGCCTGCAGGCTGGATCCAGCCCAACAAGGTCCTGAATCCGGGCCGCTGGCCATTGCTGAACCCCCCACTTGTTCCCCCAGGCAAGTGGGGTTTCCATGTGGGCTGGCAGGCATGGAGAGCTACGTTGGGCTAGGAGTTGGCCCTTCCCTCTCCCCCTCGGAGCTGCACCAGGGAGCTGTGGGGTGCGGGCCACCGGATGAAGCCACGTGGGCCCGTCAGGAGCAGCCATGTGGCCCTGTTGCATCCAAGGAGCGATGTGATCGTGGGGGGTCTCCTATCATCCACCAGATCAAAAACTTGAAGGGGACCTTGAAATGAGAAGACCAATCATGGAGGTGTCTATGAGGGACAGGATAGTAATCATGGGGGACTGCAACTATCCCCACATTGACTGGGCCAATGTGAGCTCGGGGCAAGAAACAGAAACCAGGTTTCTCGACATGCTGAATGACTGTTGTCAAGCCCCGCACACAGAACACACAGCAAGCCAAGTTCAGTTCTTTGCCAGGAACTTTAGTTGTAATCCAGATAAAGTACAAAGTACAGTGGTACCTTGTATAAAGGAATTAATTCATTCCAAATGAAATTATGTTAAGCAAATTTTCCTTTATACAAGTTTCCCATAGGAATGCATTGAAAATGGAGTAATCCCATTTTTATGTTGTACGGATTTGCCCCATAGGCAATTATGTTAAGCAAATTTCCCCTATCTCCGGAATTTTTTATGTTGTACAGATTTTATGTTATACAAACTGTTTGTTACACAAGGGTCCACTGTACAGTCCGAGTCAATCCAGAATAACTTACAGAGCCAAATGCCAAGTTCAAGGGAAACAGAGAAATGTCGTAGTCAGGAAGCCGGTCCAAGGTCAGGAAACAGAGAACGCCGTAGTCAGAAAGCCGGTCCAAGGTCAGGAAACAAAGTCAGGATAACACACAGGAACGTGGTGGCAAGGTAAGTGACGTGTTGCTCCCACAGAGGGTTCAGGGTAAACTTGCTAGCTTTATCCTAAAACAGGGAGCACACCCATATCTCTGGCAAGGCTCCTGCTAAGAACTCAGGGCTTTCAGATCTAATTTTACACCTATCATTAAAGATCCTTTCCCTAGCTCTCCTGTTAGTTCTCCTTTGCAGGATCCTGCTCCTAGCCCTTATAGGAGGAGGAGATGTGCCCTCAGCTGCGTCCTCAGACTTAGCTGCCTGCTGAGTTGAACTACAAGGCTCCTCCTGCTGCTCTCCAGCATTTAACCCTTCACATTCGGGTTCCATGACAGGCAGGATCCTGGCAGTATGCAGCGGTAACTCAACAGATATGTGACGCCCTGCATGCCGTGAAGCTTGGTATCAAAGAACGAAGATTACAAGGTGATTGATAACTTATGAAAAGGGCACTTTGGTATTCATACCTGTAAATTTTACTGCATAACTCATTTGTAAAAAAGTGTATGGCTAACTCACAATACCAAGAATGGTGGGTTTATACAGTTTCACATTGGAAATAGAAAGCCAAATGTACCCAATGCAGTAATAGGTTCGGGCCACAGCATAGGGAAAACAAAAACCTGGAGTGGAATGCTGCAGTGAGAGGAATGGGAAAAACAGGAACCTTCGTCATGGAAAGTTGGAACCATAAACTCATTTTGACCCAACACCAGAACATGCACCATATCGCCACCGCATGGTTGTGTGAAACGATAGCATCTCTTGGGGGTATTTAAACGGCCCGGTACAGTGCCATCTGCCGGGCAGGAACAAGGGAGAACCGCGGTCGTTGCCGTCGTTTTGGCTACAACGGAAAACACCAGGCAGAGGTGCAAGAATCACCGCGTAGGAACGGTGAAATATCGATACATCGATATTTCGGTTTCCTTTACCCGGAAAAACAAAGATATAGGCATATAATCGATGTTAATGTGGTTACAATTCGAATCTAGTGGAACCACACGTTCCATCGATTCGAATACCGAAGCGGGTGGAGCTGATTCCAGAGGTCCTGGGAGGGAATCAGTCACCCCGTTTGGAGCGCACTTCAGGGGGCGTGGTCGGATCGACCACACAGCAACTCCAGAGGGACATGAAGCTCCGTTTGGCCGACCGCGCCCGCAGCGGAGCCACGAACTCTGGCGAGAGGTACTTGAAGTAACCGCCATAGTCTTTCGAGAGTGAAGGATGCGAAGGGGGGGGGCATTTTGTCTCTATCATGTTCTAGGTGTCATGACCCCAAAGCCTTGAGGCTGTCTCCAACAATTCCTTTGCAATCGTATCATGGATCCAGAAAAGGCAGAGCCAGACATATGTCCTCAAATCCCTATGAGCACTGAAATTTTGCCAGAGGAATTGCCCTACAAGATGACTAGGAAGCAGGGATCTCAGCAGCTCTTTATTTTTCTCTTGTAGCCTTTTTTCTGCTGGGTCTAGGAGCAACCCGAGATTGTCATGTTATAGAAGAGTGATCCAATGCCAGGCTTCAGGTTGAAGGACATGGTGCCGAACCTCTTGGGGCAATAGAATATAGCACCTAGATTACCTCTCGCACACCCAGATGGAAAAACAGTAGGAGACCACTACCTCTGCAACACAGGAGGCAGCAGCCCCACCAATCTCTCTCCACAAGAATGCTGAGGCTTTGAATTTTCCCACAGAACTATGAAGAGACCCATAATAATTAAGCCCTTCCCCAGTGATCTGAATAAAAGAGGTGGTTCTTAGAGGAATGAACACAGTCGGCATTCATTCTTCTAAGAGCTTTTTTGAAACCTTTCTGTTTCTTTTCTAGCTCATCCAATCTCAGCCTTCTTGAACATAGACCTAGATGTTGCTGCTCATATCTCCATTGGCATGTGTCTATGGACCAGGAAGGACCTCCAAAAGAAGAGACCAGCAAACCAGTTCTGAGTATCGGAAACTATAATATGGAAACTAAGGAGAATTGACGATTGAGCTCCAGGGACCCTAATCCTATAGTCTCCCCCCCCCTCAAAAAAACCCTAACTTTAGTACACATTTAAAAATGAAACAAAACCAACTTGTAGTGATTTGTTATGGAACATCCCCCATTGAAGGAGATGGCAATGGTTTCCCAGGCCTTGTTAATGGTGGTGAAGGGGTCCTCATTAAACATTAGGACCCTCTACATCCATGTGGGCTAGAATCCTGGTTTTCTTTTTAAACTGAAAGCCAAGATTCTTGGGATGTGTCCTTCTGCCCCCATTCCAGTTTGGGTGCTTGGAAAATCCATGAGTGTGAGGGACCAGAAAGGATGCCACTCAGAGTAAACACTTCCATTTTCAGGCATTTTCTGATTGTAATCTGTCCCTCCACTGATCTTGAAGCAGAAGCAGGTGAAAGCCACCCAGTTGGCTGCTCATCCCTGCCAATCACCAGCAGGGCTGCCATGGCGACCCCATGGCATTATGACAAGTCCTGCCTTGGAAGGACCTCTGGTGGGAGGGGGCCTGAAAGCCTTCATTTCGCTAGCTACTTCGTAGAAGCAGGAGCGAAAATGTGAGTAGGACATCTCAGCGCCTTCTGGTTTGGTCGTGATTATGATACATCTTGATTTGGCCTGGATATTTCACTCCCGTTGTATAGAAAGCCCTGGCCATAAAAAATGGAGGAATTAATGTATTATTATGTTTACTTTGTTTTTTTCAGTGTTCAAAATGGTTTTATTGACAATCCATGAGAATGAGAAGAGAAACAAAAGAGAACAATTTCCACAATTTATATTCATTCCAGTTTTTAATTGTGTGGTTAATTCTGAAGCCAATCGGGGGTGCCAAATTTCAGTGAAATTGTCTATTTTTAATTTTCCTCTATACATTCTGTCCCATGTGGTCAGTTTTGTCCATTAATGCTACGTCTGAATATTTTTGGAAGGATATGTTTCCAAGTACAGGCTAGTTCAGGGGTCTGCAACCTTTAAGACATAAAGAGCCACTTGGACCCGTTTCCGACGAGAAAAAAATCCTGGGAGCCGCAAAACCATTGCGACATTTAAAACAAATGACTTTTTCACTTAACAATGTTTGTCAGCTCTATTTTCAATGCAGTCCTATGGGAAATTTGTATAAAGGAAAATTTGCTGAACATAATTTCATTTGGAACAAATTAATTCCTTTATACAAGGTACCACTGTATTTCTGCAGGGGGGGCGTGTCGGGAGAAGACCAGAGCACCCCCACTAAATCAAAATGTGTGTGTGTGTGGATCTTGTAGTAGCAGCAGCACCACTTCCACCTGCCACAGCCAAGGGGGGTGGGGTGGAAGGCTCGTGGGCTTTGTAGTCCCACCGACCCTGGAGGGGCCCCCTGAGCAGGACCACGAGAGTGGAGCATGGGGGCCTCTTTGTGGGTGGGTGGGGGTGGGGTGGGCGCCGCTGCCCCCCCCCCACTCCAAAGGAAGGGCCCCGCCAAGGGCGCATCTTGTGGCAGGGAGTTCCACTCGCCCTCGCCGCCGTCCCGGAAGTCCTCACCTCACCCCACCCGTCCTTCCAGGCCAGGGGGTCCTTCCGGAAGTGGATGCTGTGGACGTCGACGTGGGCCTCCCCGCCAGCGTTCACGGCCCAGACCACGTTGTCGGCCAGGCTGGCCCCTCGGGCCACCCCGTGAGGGGGACGAGCCACCGCCAGCAGGCAGCAACCCAGAGTCGATCCCCTCCCCCCCTCCCCCACCGCATCGCAGCACCTCAGCCCGGGATGCTCTCGGTTGCTCAAGGCCGGAGGTCTCCGCCCCGCTGGGGGACTCTGCAGCCGTCGAGTTCAAGCGGGGACACTGCGGGGAGGAGGGTCGACACGCCGGCCCTGCCGCTGGCGCCCTCCCCCCTGGTGCCGCCGGCCGCGCTTCTCTTGGCAGTGAACACAGCCGGGCTGTGTTCAGCTCCTGGGAAGCCGCAAAAGGAAGCCGCACCACACACACACACACACACACACACACACACACACACACACACACACACACACGTCGCTTCTTCCCCCTCCCACCAAACCCCCAAGCCGGCCGCGCATAATTGCTCCAAATGGAAGAGGCACGCCTCACCTCCTCCCCGGCGGCCTCCTCCCTAACTGCCGCCGACCGACCCGCCCTAAGCAAGCAAACTGGGGAGCCCAATCAGAGGCCGCGCAGGCAGGATGATGGGAGAGGTGGCGGCCGCAGGGCAGGCTGGAAAGCGAGGCCGGGGGTGGGGGGGGGAGAGAGAGAGAGAGAGAGAGAGAGAGAGAGAGGGAGGGAGAGGGAGGGAGAGGGGGGCTGGGGAAAGGGAAGGGTATGGGTGTGTCTCTTTTCTCCCTCCGTCCCCAGGCCCCCCTGCGGGCCTCTTCCTCCCCCCCATCGCCACCAACACCGGAGTGCCGGATCTGCCAGATAAGGGCGGCGGCGGCGGCGGCGATGGGTGGGTGGGGTCGGGCGGCCTCCAGGGTCGTGGGGTGGGGGGGCGCCTTTCGGGATCAGCCCGGGGGAGCCGCGGCAAAGGTTCCAAAGAGCCGCATGCGGCTCCGGAGCCGCGGGTTGCCGACCCCTGGGCTAGTTCTATTTTTGTGACTCCTGTAGGAATCTCCCCCAGTTCCACGCTGGTTACATTCTTATTCCCATCTGTGAATCAGGAGAACAATAATAAAGTTTCATTCATTTTTTTCTAACATGTTAGTATTTCTAGGCATTTTATTACCTATGCCAAAATTATTACCGGCCTATTGTTTTCAATAGTTACATATTGGTTTAAATGGTTTTGTTGAATGCTATTAATTTGATTGGTTTGTTTTACTAAATTGCTTGTTATAGTGTATTGATGTTACGTTACTATAAACTGCCCAGAGTGGCCTGGCTGTCACATGGGTGGTTCCTCCCAACTAGTGTTTCATAACAGATGACAAACAATGAATGAAAAATCTTGTTTCCCTAGTAAGAGCGTTCTGAATTTCAGTCTTCTTCTTTGATAGCCTTAATACAAATACAAATTAAGCAGATGTGTTTTCCCCGCCCCTCCATTTGAACTCATACAGGAGTCTTGTTCATCTGTATTCATTGAACAGTTTGAACCATTTGAAAAGCCTCATAATATTTTATTAAATATTTTCTAACATCTGTTGACCACCACCAACCTGCACATTATGCCTTATGCCATTTATAAATCTTGAATTTTCCCCTTCTCCTCAAACAATTTGTCCTCTTAACTTTTTTCTTTTCCCTCCCTCAATTTTATCTTTTTCTTTTCTGATTCTAATGCAATATTTTGAAACAGAAAATATGCTGCTTTAATGGGGTGATGAAATGCTGGGCCTTGCTGCTTTCAAGGTACAGTCTGTGGTCCAGCTGTTGCTTCGGTTTACCAATTTTTAGTGTTTGTTTACCAATTTTCAGTCTTTGTTTGATCCTCTTAGAATTTGCATACTTGCTGTTTTTAATTGTTTTTATTTTTATTTTAGAGTATTTTACCCTGCTTTCTCCTTAGAAAAGGGCCCAAGGTGGCTGTAAATATAGTTTTTTAATGAGGCAAGATACCTTGGATTGTTCTTAAAGAGAAAGGCAGAGTAAACCTACTTTCTATCAAACAAAAAGTCAATGCAAACTCCTTAAACTCGCCCCCCCCACCCCAGGTCTGTGGTGTGGGTGACAACATATCTCTTCCAGGGTCAGAACACAGTCTGAACACCCACAAAGGATCCTCAGTGCCTTCTTTTTCCTCCTCTTCTGCTCTAGGCTTTCCAAAGTGAGACAGTTTTTCGCTAGAAAGGAGAGAGGAGTTGGAGAGGAGAAGAGGGGCTACTGCCCATTCTGGCGGAGGCTCCCCTGCTTTCGCAGGAAGATTCACCCTGCAGGTGTCCGGGTGCTGTCAACCACCCAAGGCCTCCCCACTGCTGTAGTCACCCCAGCAGTTGGGGAGAGTTTGCATCCATGTAAGAATCCCCTCCAAGAGGTCATGGGGAGGGAGGGGCCATGGCTAGCTAGGGGTCCTCCATGAAGTTAACGTGTCCTCTCTGTCTCTCCCCAGCCTCTGCAGGGTCTTCCTCCCTGATGCAGCAATTGTTCAAAGGCACAAGGAACACCTCATATCCCACCCAGTTGAGGAGGTGTTCCTTGTCGCCATACATGTCCCCCTCCGTTAGATCAGCCATTGCATTTGCATCCTGTGAGCCGGGCTCGGCCATTGACTGGTTCCTGAGAAGAAGACTGAGGAGGATGCAGGTCATTCCAGTGGCAGATAAGATCCTCTTTATGCATGATGTTGTGGTCTGCTGCCAGGATGCATTGGACAGGGGAGAAGACCACCTTGGTGTGCTATACCCCAAGACAAGAATTCTTGGTGTGGTTCTGGTGAGTGATGGGATGTGGCCTCTTATCCAAACTGACCATTTGGGCCCTTATCCTGACTGACCCCCATGACTGGCCTTTCTACCCGAAGGACTGAGCCAGCGGGGGACTGACCCTCAACCTCTCCTTTCCTTCTTGGTCTCTTTCAGGAGGTCATGTGCGAGCTGGTCCAACTCCAGAACACAGAAAATCTTTTGTTTTGGGTGATCAGGGCTATTTATTATCTGAGGTAAGTTGCCTGGGGTGGAGCTGGGTGGCTGGTTGGGGGTAGTGGTGTTTCTCCCCAGCCATCAGGGTTGGTGGATGGACGAGTTTTGTTGTTTTTGTTGTTGTTGCAAAAGAAGGGCAAGGGGTGAAGGGTTCTGGGCATGGGTGGTGGCCGTGTGGCCCATTATCACATCCTGTCCCTTTGATCTCCACAGCCAGATGAAGCCAAGCACACCAAGGGACATGGAGACCTATTTGTTAGAACTGGTCCTCCAAGCCGTCATCAAGTTGGAGGAGCCAGAAGATGATCCAGTCCGCCAGGTCAGTCCTTGCCTTCCTGGGCATGAACACCGGGGAGGCTCCTTCCTCCTCCTCCTCCTCCACTTGGCCCTTGGTGATGGGCTAGTGCCAAGGTCGGTGAGCAGTCATGAAGGCAGGTGTTTTTTCTTCTTATAGGCCTCCTATAACAGTCTGAGCGCAGACCTGCCGCATCTCCTGCAGGGTCTTTGGGAGGAGGAGCCCAGCAGCGCCCACCTCCTCTCCATGCTGAATGTAAGTGCCAAGGAGAGGGAGAGGGTGGGCCAAGAGGGAGAGGGAGCACCACGCAGTGACCTCTGTGCTTCCAAGTCACTTTGCCCTGTGGTTGTACAATGGATTTGCCCTGTGAAAGGGTTCAGAGATGCCTCTTCTTTCTCCAGCATCTACGGGTCTGGATTTACTCCCCAAAGGGCCAAGAGCGAGCCTGGGCAATGGAGACCATGGCAGCATTTCTGAGAAACTCCACCCCGCTGCCAGATTTCCATGTAAGTCCTCAAGGGACTGGTTTCCTTCTTGCAGGGCCCTGGGCGGACGGGGCCTCCCAGAGACCAGGCATCCAGAGGGCTGCTGGAAGCCACAGACAACTCAGCCGCTGAGCCTTGGCTCTGGGGCAGGTGCTTCCATAGACACTCTTTCTTCCCACTAGCTCCCTGAATTGGTGCTACAGCTCAAGGGCCTCCTTATTGACATCGGCATCTGTGTGACAGATACCAAGGAGGAGGTCAGAACTTATGCCCGGGAGATCCTCCGCCACTTATACCCGCTGCTGCCATCCCGGAGAGGTAAGGACCCTGGAAAGGCGGGCCACACAAAGTGTGAGGCTCAACACCTGCGTCATATGAGATGAAGATCTACCTGCAAGGGTTATGCGACAAGG